>VZRE01016455.1:0-17819 GCA_013396775.1 Cephalopterus ornatus
GTGCAGAGGGTGGGAAGGGTGGGGTCAAAGTCTGAGAATGGGGGTCAGGGTGGGGAAGGGGTATGTGGTGTCTGTCACAGCCTCTTTGTTTTCAGCACTGCTTAGAAGATAAGAGTTTGACTTTCTGCAGTGCTCAAGCCACTCGTGCTACAAACCTATAGCAAAGGATGCATGTGTCTGTCCAGTAACTGGCTATTTGGATTGGATATTAGGGAAGCTTGCTTCATGGAAAGGGTTGTCCAGCCCTGGCTCAGCTGCCCAGGGCAGTGGTGGAGTCCCCATCCCTGGAGGGATTTAAAAGCCATGTGGATGTGGCAGCTGGAGACATGGGGTAGTGGTGGCCTTGGCAATGCTGGGGAGCAATTGGACCTGATGGTCATAGAGGGCTTTTCCAACCTAAATGATTCCATAATTCTGTCATTCTTTGTTTATGTGTAGTGACTAGAAGTCACTGGAAGGGACACTTGAAATGTCAGTGACTGAAGGTTTCTGTTGTCACATCCAGCCCCTGCCTGTGTTAACATTGGCATTGCAGTGTTGACTGTTCAAGTCCCGACAGCTCTTGAAAGGGTTTAGTGTAAAGTACTAATTTATGCTCTACATGGTTTCAATTTTGTGTCCCTTAGAAATGAGGAAATACGTCCTTTCATACCTGCTCTGGTTTGAAAACAAAATTGAAATTTATTGCAATAGGGCTTGTTATCTATTCAACAGCATTTTGCTACTTGACAGACCATAACCTAAATAATAACATGTATGTCAGTCATGGTGTGAGGTTTCAGTGGTAAAGCCTGTCTAGTAATTCTTGCAGTAATTTTGATGGCTCTACTGAGCTGGATAGTACATAGAGCACCTTGCCTATGCTTGTTTGATGTTAGTTTTCTATGCCTGTTGCAGGATCTTCTCTCATCTTTAACCACAGTATTTTCATACACTGTTTTTGCTTCTTAATTTTTTTTATATTATTGTTTTTTAGGCTTTCAAAATAGGATCTGATAAACAATTGTTTTTGAACCAAGCATGTTTGAGAAGTGTTGGAGGGTTAGGGAGTGTTTCAGATCCCCATTTGGCAGCAAGTGGTTAACAAAACCAGGTTAAAAGATGTCTGGATATAGTATTTGGTAAGGATTCAAAGTGAGCTTTGCTTCCTAGCCCAGAAAGTTTCGAGATCTCTATGCATCTGGTACTATTCTGCTCTTATCCAGTGTTTATCACCTTGGAGAATTGGAGAGACTCTGGAAGTCTTGCCATGATAATGTAGGACACTGCTAATTAATGGAGACTTAAAAAGAGCTGTCAAAGGATACAGAGTCCATTCTCACTCAGGACTTCAGCTACTCCTTGTTGGCCCTCCTGAAATTTTGTGGAGGGAGTAGCATTTGTAGATGTCTCTCCAATCAAGCAAAATTCGGCAGGCTCTGGAGTACATACCCTTAGGGCAAGGCTCTGTGTCCAGTTTAATTCAGCATAACAACTTGTGCTGCTGTTGCTTCATCATCTTCTCTTACTGGTTCAGTCCAGCCTTCTCTCTTAGTCTCAAATTACTGTTTTATTGAGCAACCAGAAGGTGAACTCGGGCAGGGAGCTCATCCAAATGAAAATTAGCCCCTCGTTTTCTGCTGACCCTGGGTTACTCTTCAGCTGCCTCAGTTGTGTGACCTGCCCTGGTTTATTGGCCATATGGTGCTGTTGGGAAGTGGGCAGCAGTAAGCAGCCTCCATGAAAGACAGAGACATGTTGTTATTGTGAAAGGAATGTTTAAGGGCAAAGTTCCATCCTCGCCCCTGGACTGCTTGCGAGGCAATGCCACGGTGTGTATGATTGAGCAACTAATGTGGATAACAGACGACCTGAACAAAAGGGAGGAGGGCAAGTTCTTTTAGCTTGGTCAGGTCCCTGAGCTGGTCTGCAGCAAAGCGTTGTATTCAGTTATTGTTGGTACAGCTCGGAGGAGGCAGAGGGATGGGAATCAGTGGAGAGGAGGAGTGCTGAAGGATGAATGTCAAGGCCTGTTTTGCTGCAGGGAAGACAAGCTTAGGAGAGCAAGGTTAGGTTGGATATTGGGAAGAAATTCTTCTCTGTGAGGGTGGTGAGGCCCTGGCACAGGTTGCCCAGAAAAGCTGTGTCTGCCCTTGGATCCCTGGAAGTGTTGAAGGTCAGGTTGAATGGGTCTTGGAGCATCCATGTCTAGTGGAAGGTGTCCCTGCCCATGGCAGGGGGTTGGAACAAGATGAGCTTTGAGGTCCCTTCCAACCCGAACCATTCTGTCATATGATTCTAAGCATGCTCCATGCATATTTCAGATCCTAATGTTGTGTTCATGTCCTTGTCGGTGGGGCAGCCTTGACCTTCACTAGTTTGGAAAGTCCTTTTCTAGCGGTGATTCATCCTGGGATCCAAATACACGAGAGCTGGAGGAACACCCTCTCTGACAAAACAGCTGAGTAATACAAATCTGGCAGCCTGGAATCAGTGTTCATGAGCAGCTTAATGGTCAGGAAATTTCATTTGCCCTCATTCTAACATCTGTATATATCCTTGCAGTGTTACTTAAAATAGCTGGGTTTTCCATGACAGCTGTAGAAACGGGGTATGTGAGTGCTGTTGTTCAACTGGGGGAAAGTTCACAACCTGCCTCTCACTTGTTTTTCTGCACGTGGAAGCAGAAAGGGACTGTGACAGGCAGCCAGTAGAAGTTTGCTTTGGTTCAGAGGTGGCTTCTCCCTGGCTGGAATTCATGTGAGCTACTCCATGTCCCAGTGCCTTTGTACACTTGTGCTTGCACACACTATCCTGCCTATTGAAAACTGGCTTTTCTTCTCAGAACCTGGAATGTTGATGCTAAAGCAGTTTAGATGACTTAAATAATTCTGGCAGAAGTGTAAAGTTTCTTATTAGGAAGCGTTTTTCCTCTTCAGCTAAAGGACTCAAAGTTAAAATTTTATTTTGCTTTATTGTCTGGGTTTTATTTTTCTTTGTGGAAACTCTTTCAGAATATAAACCAAAAATCAGCTGTTTTTTCTAGGATGAGGGAGTGGCCTCTTTGTTTGTTAAAAGCACTATTCCTCTTCTGATTGTTTCACAGGTGTCCACTATGGAATTTCTTGGATGTTATTGTCATGGTTTCAGTACCCTAATGACAGTAATATCTGATATGTGTGGCAGCCTCCTTTGTCTGCCTAGTATCCAAATGCAAACTTCCCTCTTTTTGTCAAACCTCTTTGTGGTATTTCTGGAATCTTACCTGCTTTTCTTTCTTTCTTTCTGACCATTAATTCACAGAATCAACAGAATATGCTGAGTTGGAAGGGACCCACAAGGACCACTGAGTCCAACCCTCAGCCCTGCACAGGCCCATCCCCAAGAGTGGCATCCTGTGCCCCAGAGGATCATCCAAACCCTCCTGGAGCTCTGTCAGCCTTGGTGCTGTGCCCACTGCCCTGGGGAGCCTGTTCAGTGCCCCACCACCCTCTGGGGGAGAACCTTGTCCTGAGATCCAACCTGACCCTGCCCTGACACAACCTCAGGCTATTCCCTGGGGTCCTGTCACTGGTCACCACAGGGAAGAGATCAGTGCCTGCCCCTCCTTCCTCTTCCCCTCACGAGGAAGTTCTCCCTGCCTTACCTGTGTAAACCACCATTATATCATTTATCTCGAACTGCGCAGGGCTTGTGTTGCCTTGTACCTACAAATATTCACGTGAATTTAGGGTAGTATCCACTTGAGGCTGACTTGGCGGTGGGGTTTTTTGGACCCCTGTACGTGTGGGTGATTCCTGCCTGTGTTTCAGGTGTATTCATCGTGGCAGCAAAGCGCACTCCCTTTGGGACCTACGGAGGTTTGCTGAAGGACTTCTCAGCCACCGACCTGACAGAACACGCCGCTCGTGCCGCACTGGCCGCGGGCAAGGTCTCCCCCGAGATCATCGACAGCGTTGTCGTGGGCAATGTCATGCAGGTTGGGACCCTGGAAAATCTGCTGGTTGGGGGTTTTTCAGTCGTCTCCCCCACTGTGATCCTGTGGGCAGCTTTGCACCCAAGAATAAAGCAAAGGGGTGGGAGTGAAGTGCGTGAGCGGCGTTGGTAGTGTCGTGTTTCCTGTTTGTGTTTGAGGGACATACCCTACTGATTTGTGGTACTGTTGGGAGCAAGGCTTAGCTTTCTTTTTATGGTACCAAAGGTAGTTTAAACTAGGACAAACTGGTCTCCTAAAAGTATATATTCATTAACTGATTAGTTGCTAATCCATGGTACATTTTTCCTGTTTTAATGGCTTGAGCTGTGTAACTCAGTGATCAGTTTTCCACTGAATTATATAAATCCCTTTTCAACTTTGATTGATTTGAATCTATTTCCTTTGAGTTTTCTGTAGGATTTTTTTTGGAGTAAATACGAGTTTCCTTTGAGCTGGAAGGATCCATGCCTGGATTGGCAGAGACATTTAGACAACCATGTCTTTTCTAAAGAGTTTGTGAGGAGGATGGTGTTGTATGCAGGGCACCACTTTGCAAAAGTGCAGTTGTCCACATACCTAGATGAGTGTCTTTGTTTTAGGCAATACAGCAAAGAACATTTCTGGGTTTCTTTTTTTTTTTTTTTTTGTTTTGTATTCTGACTTCACCATTATGAAGTGTAGGGACTTTTCTTTTGCACTCTTTCAAGGATGCAGAAGAAGCAAGTAACAGAACTTTCATGATATGTGAAGAAACATGCAGTATTCCTTGTTAAGAATTTCCAGCCAAGAGTAGCCTTAGATTATTCTGTCTCCTACAGCTAACACCTCAGCTTCTTTTATTCAGCTTTTTAATTTTGTAAGAACTATCTCTGACCTAGAAAATAATTGCTGTAATGCTTTTAGATAAGAAATAGCATTCTCCTAATAAAGTTTCTTTTCATATTTAAAGTACATTTCTTTTCCTTTGCATCATACTTCTCCATTCCAGTAGATTTTCTTTTTTTTTTTTTTTTAGTCCTGGATTCCTTTTAGGTATTATTTGATTACATTTAAATAACTATGAATGCATGACCATTTTAAACTCCCCTTCTTCAGCAGAAGTGGCGTCATAAATTCTTTTTTTTTGTCTGAACTTGCATTGGCATGCAGCATTGTGCACAGAACTTCGTCTTTATAATACTTATTAGCTTAGGGCATGAGATACCCAAGAGCATAAGCGTTCTCTGTTTACCTTAAAGTAATTGCTGCTCACCAGTCAGGATCTGTCCTTGTATCAGTGTGCTGTGTGTATACTGTTTTAAAAATAAGGGATAAAGGAAAACATAAGACTTACTAAGTTGTTGACTTAAATCTTAGCATCTGTAGTCCCATTTTGGCCTGATGTCTGGCTTTTACAACACACACTTTATTTAAAATGCGCATTAAGACATTGACACTTCTAGATAATGAGGAATGGTATCTTCTTTGAAGTGAATCAAGGTGTTTCTTAGGACTGGTCGTATTTCTGCTGAACATGCACTGTCTTCTACCAGATGCAATTACACCATCCTGACTTTTCATCAAGGCCTTTGCTTTCCAGTGGCAAAACCTGCTGTTTGTTCTGTCTGCAGAGCTCCCCAGATGCGATTTACATTGCAAGACATGTTGGTTTACGTGTGGGAGTTCCTGTCTCCGTGCCAGCGCTCACTGTCAACAGGCTCTGTGGCTCTGGTTTCCAGTCCATTGCCAATGGGTGCCAGGTACAAAGCTCTGTACTTCTGTGTT
Source organism: Cephalopterus ornatus (assembly GCA_013396775.1). Taxonomy (NCBI): domain Eukaryota; kingdom Metazoa; phylum Chordata; class Aves; order Passeriformes; family Cotingidae; genus Cephalopterus; species Cephalopterus ornatus. The sequence continues at coordinate 5,720 of VZRE01016455.1, forward strand.
GGTTGTAATCTTTATCAGACTGTTAACATGAGAGAAGGGATGTATGTGGAAACACTTCCTTTGTGTTTAGGATCAGTCTTAACATGGATTTTTAGCTACCACTGGTAGAGACTTCCTATTGTCCTGCTTTTTTTTTTTTTCTTTTTTTTGGCAGGAGTTCAGCCTCCACAGTGCCACATTTTGTGGTTGGTTTTTAAAATCAGCACTGTAGCTATTTTTAGTTTAATATAAGGAATGCAGCAAGTGTTAGCTGGTGAAATGGAGCTCAGCTGTGCAGTAGTTGAATCCCGTGATGCTGTTTGTCTGGATTGGAATTACTGGGCTTCAGGACCACAACAGGAGGCTTTCATCTCTTGATCAGTTTATATTCTCACCTGGTTAGCTGTATAAGCAGCAGCTTGTGCTTTTTAAGTGTTCCTGTTCAAAGATCCAAACCTCTCATGGGTTAGGTAATTTATAGTGTCAGTTCTTTTAAAATAGAAGAGAATCAACTTCTCTTTGAACAGCTGGCCAAAACCACCAAGTAAGATGGTACAGTGGTACAGGGGGGGTTATTTCATTTGTTCCTACATTTATTTTACAAATACTTAAGCAATAAGATAGTTGGGTTTGTGGGTTTTTTTTTGGTTTTTCTTGGCCAGAGGATTATTTTAGGTCTGATTCTCTAGAGGAAAAAAATGTGAGAGACAATGTAGAATTGAGGTTACATGTTTACAGTAATATCCATCTCAACAATTTTTTTAGTGCTTTCTGCAAAGGCTGTACACACACTTGTCCACGCTGAATAAAAGTGCTGGAGAATTTGACCATTTTTATTGAAAGTAAAGGTGGTGAAGTCCTTTCCAAAGATGGCATTTAATCAATGCAGACAATGTCTCCGTATTTCTCTGGCACACAACAAAGCTGCAGCTTCTGTGCTGAGCCGCATTAACGTTCACAATTTCTTTAGTAACTATAGAAAACAGCACGTATTAGTAAAATCAGTGACTTCCAGGGACGGGGCAGTCACAACTTCTTTGGGATAATTTCATCTGCTTCCATTCCAGTACACAAATAACCTTAATAGCCCAACTCAGTGAATTGTTTTAAGGAAGCACAATTTTTCAGTGGTTTGATGGTGTGTTTAAGAATTAGGACTTTTAGGTTCTGTGTGCTTTGCCAGTGATGAATTAGCGTATTTTGAGTACTTTTGGCAGCTTACCTAGCTAATGTCTTCTAAAATTATTTCCCATTTTTTCAAATCGTTCAGGCTTTGAGGTTTAGTTTGTGTTTCTTCTGAGAAGATTGTGAGCTTAAAAACACCCAACTCAACCATCTGTGAACCTAACCACACAAGCATGCAGAGGCTTAATGTCTTTGTTCCTCTGTCCTCTCACGTGTGCACACCCATAGTCTCTTCCCTCATAGATATAATCATTCCTTGCTGAAAGGAGAAAGAAGGAACATGCCATGAAGGAGACAGACCCCAACCTTAAAAAACCTTTCAAAAACATACACGACTAAGTTTGAATTCATTCTCATTTTGTGCCTTTGTAAGTGACAAGCTCTTTTTTTAAAACAGTTATTATTTTCTTACTCAAACACCAAACACCTAATTTTTCTTACTCAAACACTAAATTCTGATCTGTTTTGTTTTTATGTTAACAGGAAATTTGCCTTAATGAGTCCGAAGTTGTTCTGTGTGGTGGAGCTGAAAGTATGAGCCAGGCTCCGTACGCAGTTCGAAAAATTCGATTTGGAACCAGATTAGGAGCAGAACTCAAGGTCTGGTACTTTTTTTTGGACTCTTTTTTTTATTCTCTGAACTAAGTGGTGTTTACAGAGCCATGTAAATATCAGGCCTGTAGACACTAAATCCTTGCAAATGGAACTATTGGAGATTAGATCCAGAGGTAGTTGTTCAAAGCATTTAACTGCTATTCATACATTATCAAATCAGTAGGTTCAGGAAATTTTGTTAAGCATGCCAGTTTTTCTGGCTTTTCCAAAACCATATTTGAATTCCTGTTCCGCGATAAATGTAGCAATAAATTCTTAGACACAAACTTTAGTTCACCTGGTACATCCTGTGCAAGTACTATATATAAAAAACTTGTCAGAAGCTGTGAAATAGAGGCATACACAGTTTAGGCAAGGCTAGTAATGCTGGCAGTAGATGGGCAGACTGGTAAAGAGTATGTATACCTCCAGGCTGTAAGCATCTCTCCATTCCAGAAGTGAAAACGTAAAGTTAAATCCATTGACAGGTAAGTTATTTTTACGTTTTCTTCCGAAGATAAATCCCAAGTGAATATTGTGGGAAATATGCAGCAGGATAAATTGATAATGTGCTCTGAAAATTACCTCTTGCTCAGTGGGTCATAACTGACATCAAAATGCAAAATTTGGAAATTTCAGTGTTTCAGCTCTTTTGGGTATTTTCCTATGCTGCGTTTCCATTGTGAAGATGGTGAATACTAGTTAGGCTTGGCTTTGTTCTTGTGTGGCACTGTGTCTAAGCCTCAGTTCCTACAGAGAACAGCTTCACAAAGTTGCCGATACACTGAGTAGGTTCTACTGGGTTCTTATCATGAAGATAATTGAATTATCAGGTGAATGGGTGATTTATCTTGCAGAACTTTGGTGACAGAGATAACAAACCCCATCTGAACAGACTGGGCTTGCCTTTATCAGGTTAAGTGAAGTTATTTTCTCACCTGAGATGTTACACCTGCACAGACCTTTGGCTCTTTTAAAGTCATTTTACCTGACACTAGAGAAAGAGCTAAAGAATCAGTGGGCTGCTGTGCCTTTTCATGGTTCCTCACCTTTCGTTCTTGGCAACCAGACAGGTTTGTTTTCTCATAGGTCTGTAATAAATAATTCATACACCAGTAAAATGTGCTGAAATACCAAAAATCATAGGCTTTTCCCAAGCTTCCTGGGGCCATGTGGGAGTGGAAAAAAGCATACAAGAGCACAACGTAGATTAACTAAAATAGCACACAGAAACTTGCACACTGCTTTGCAGTGTGTTAATTCTAATAAATAAATTACCTTTGGGTAACCTGAATTAATTTTTAAAAGAGGCATTAGTTTCCAGGAGGCTGCTGAACAGTTAGGAACTGTCAATAATAAATGTTAATGTTGCTGTGTTTCCTGATTTTCTTCTCATCATGTGCCGTGCAGTTGGAAGACACGCTGTGGGAAGCTCTAACAGATACACACGTTAAAATACCTATGGCAGTGACAGCTGAAAACCTGGCAGCAAAATACAACATCTCACGAGAGGCCTGTGATGGATACGCACTGAAAACGCAGCAGAGGTGCAAAGCTGGTTAGTACACGTAGGAATGGAAGGGTTTATATGACACTAACCTCATATCTAGTCAGGTTTTAGCATTGATTCAAAGCGTTTTCAAGCTTTGTGTAGCTGGTGGTGTAATTTATCCTTTGATTTGCATACTGATTTTGTTGGCCCTGTGATACAAGTAGCCCACTCCTAGGGGGTTTGAGTCTGCTGAGTCAGGTGTTGTGCCCACCAGCAGGTTAAGTAAGGAGCCCCCTTTCCACCTGCCTTCCTGTGCCTTCCTTGTGAACAGCTGTTCAGGCAGCAAATGCTGTCACGTGGTGCGTTTTTACAGCCTGTCACGTGTCACCCAACTGAACTGCGTTCATGTTCATAAATGTGGCTTGTTGGTGCCCCTTTGGTGGGATGCAGCATTGGCCCAGGCATGCCTGACTGCCCTCCTTTCTTTCCTCTGCACTTCAGAACCATCCTCTTCCACAATGACCCATGTCATCATGTGTCAGTGTGTGCTGTCATTGGTCTAAATCCTTTTTCTTTCTTTTGCACATCCAATGCTGTTCTAAAACCGTTGAGCAGTTAGAGCAGACAGAATCTGAAGAGAGGGTATTTTTCAGGAACTGGACTGGGTCCAGAGGAGGCCACGGAGATGCTCCAAGGGCTGGAGCCCCTCTGCTCTGGAGCCAGGCTGGGAGAGCTGGGGGTGTTCACCTGCAGAAGAGAAGGCTCCAGGGAGACCTGAGAGCCCCTTCCAGTGCCTATAAAGGGGCTCCAGAAGAGCTGGAGAGGGACTGGGGACAAGGGATGGAGGGACAGGACAAGGGGGAATGGCTTCCCACTGCCAGGGGACAGGGTTCAATGGGATACTGGGAAGGAATTGCTGTCTGTGAGGGTGATGAGGCCATGGTAGAGGTTTCCCGGAGAAGCTGTGGCTGCCCCTGGATGCGTGGAATTGTCCAAGGCCGGGATGGATGGGGCTTGGAGCAACCTGAGATAGTGAAAGGTGTCCCTGCCCATGGCAGGAGGTTGGAATGAGATGACCTTTAACATCCTTTCCAACCAAAACCACTCAGATTCTGTGATTGGATTACTGTGAAGTTTAGGCCAAAAGTGAGTTGTAGGGGTTGTCCTGGGGCTTAACATATGTTGCAATCTAAATGCAAATGTAGGAAGCAAAGATCCAAGCATTCTTTTAAATTCTAATGATGGTGCACTTTAACAGCTGCACTGTTGAAGGAAGAATCTGTGTTTTTTCCGGTTGGCGTAGCAGAGCTTTTTATAACTTTTCTCCATTGTTTATTACTTTTCCTGCTGATCTTGTTAGCTAACTCCTGCTGTTCCTGGACCCTTTGCTAGAAACTGTGCTTCTTTCTTGTTTTCTAGGATTTTGGCTTGCTGTTTTTATTTCTGCCTGTAGAACCAGTTCGACTTAGTCCACAGTAAAGAGAGAGTCCTGTGTCTAATCAGGAAAGGAAAAGGTTTTGAGGAATTTATTGAGAAGTCCAGAGGTAGCTAAACAACATCAGATTATGACAATTTCTGTGTCTTAGTTTTAAATCCCTGTCTAATGCTATATTAGGTGTTGTGGCCAGATGCTTTTATGGGCATCTTAGATACCTGCTATGTCTTAATTGTCTCAGATTGTTCAGGCAGCTGAATCCCATTCTGAAATCCTCCCCTGAGTGTGATACCTGTGGAGGAGCACCTTGGACAGAATTTTAATTGATATACAATACCTTATCAACAGAGAAAATGTGGCTTAGGAGTTTTTTCCACATTTCTCTCTGAGATTTACATCCTCTTGGCTATCTGATAAACAACAGAGCTGTAGAATAAAGCAGCAGTACATTTATTTTAGTACCAAAAATAATTCCAATGGTTTAAAACAAAAATAAAACAAAACAAAAAAAGAGTTATTTAAAACTGAAATATAATTTCAGTATTTGAGACTTTCGTTGGAGAAGTTTGAGAGTGTACTTGTACAGTGTTTGCCCAAATTGTTAAAAAAACCCAAAACACAGTAAAACACCAACCAGCTTATTTAAGCAAAACAAAGCATAAACATTGCTGCCCCTGAACATTTGGTTAAAATAGAGCAAAAGTTGTGTGCACAGGAAAACATGATTATTGGTCATGCTGCGCAATCATCTTGGTATTTTTAATAGAGTCCTTTTATTTTCCTTTTTGTGGTTGCAGCTAATGATGCTGGCTACTTTAATGCTGAGATGGCACCAATTGAAGTGAAAACCAAAAAGGGGAAGGAAAGCATGCAAAAGGACGAGCACCCCAAGCCCCAGACCACTATGGAACAGTTGGCAAAGCTCCCGTGTGTCTTTAAAAAGGATGGAACGGTCACGGCTGGGAATGCTTCAGTGAGTACGTCAGAGCCCTGGGTTGTGAAAGTGTCACCTCTATGGTTCTCCAGATTTATTGCCGCTGTTTTTATGTCTCACTGAGCCACCTTTGGCTGTAAGTGGTGTCTCCTGGTGACAGTGACTTCTGATTCTGCAGCTCGATGCCCCTTGGTTGACTCTTCCAGCCCCAAGATGGCAGGAGATCCTTCAGTCTGCTTCTAGGTCCTAAAACTTGGTTCTGTGGGTTGGCACTGATCTTTTAGTGAGGCATTGGCGCTTTGCATCAGCATTGAGTTGTGCAGCTGACGCCTGCAGTGGCTGCATAGAATTAGCCATCCTACTTTCTTTTGAGGGCAATGCCTACTCAACCTTTGCATTACAAACCAGGCATTATATTGGTGGGCAAACTGCTGCTGCTCATCTTTGTACCACACTTAATATCCTCTGTCATCCAAACCACATTTTGCTCTTTACCCAAAGTAGACTGAGTGCCTAGCAGCATGTCATTACGGACTGTTCCACTTACAGTCAGTATCCTAATTAGTTGATTAATGTTCTCTGGGCCAGAAGGACCACTGTGGTCATATGGTCTGAATTCCTGCCTAAAATAAGTCATCACAGCCACAGTAAGTGTGGGTGTCTGTAAAGTATCTTTTATGATTAATAGCACATACATTACTCATTATTAATGGTGTTCTTGCAAGTCTGTGGAATCATGTTTCCAATGCAAGGGAGACTTTAGGAGTAAAAAATGTATTTTACTTTGCTAAAACATTGGAATTAATTAAACATCTATATTTAACTTTCCCAGTCCTCAAATAGTGACAGATTGTCATTTGTTGCTTTGAATAAAAATCATTAATGTTAATTAACGTGTTTTGGACTCAAGCCTTTTTTGAGAGTTTAGTTTAAAGAGTGTGGGGATTTTTTATTTCTTTGTATTTTCTCACTAAGAATGCTTTTCTCTCTTACTGCAAGGGGGTGTGTGATGGAGCTGGTGCAGTCATCCTTGCCAGTGAATCAGCACTTAAAAAGCACAGTCTTACTCCTCTGGCAAGAGTGGTAGCATATCACTCATCTGGCTGTGACCCTTCCATCATGGGCATTGGTAAGTTGCAATAAAGCACATTATTTTATAGCATCAAGCAGCATTAAAATACTCTTTTCTTGGGCATTCTAAAGGAAAGAAAGGCTGCAGTGTACTCAGTCTGGTAGCTCTGAGGACGTTTGTGTGTCATACTGTCCATTCCACTGTGTCAGTCCATCCCTTGTCATGCAGAGGAACAGATTTACTCCTCACTTTGTCTGGAAGGATATGTGCACTGTCCGACGTATAGCAATAACACTAAGCTATAGTTCCCCCAGGCACCTTTCTTCTTTCCCTTTTTACTCTACTAGTAAGTCAAGAAAACAAACACTCTTTTTTGAACCGTTTTTCTCCTGAAATTCAGTTTCCTGTAAGCCTTAAATCCCATTATAAAATGTGTAACTATGAGTTGTCTTCCTCACCTCTTGCTGAGGAAGTGTTGGCTGTGTGTAAACTCTTGAGCAGTTACTCAGTGGCTCAGGCTGTTTGGATTCCAGGATATACGTCTGTTTAGGTATTATTTGACAAACCAAGTACTTTCTTGGTTGTTTTAATCCCATATTTTATGTTTCCTCATCAAGTAGCTTGTAATGCAAACAATTCCTCAAATCCAATCCAGACACCCCAGGATTTTTCCCTTTTGTTTAGTTTGTAGACAGCATTATGTCCCAGCATTGCTTCTCCTCTCTGTCCTTCTGTTCAGAGAAGCCGTTGTTGACTGGTTCCATGTGTCAGTGGAAATGCAAATGAAGCATTGTCAGGTTTGTTTCCCTGATCAGACTATCTGACTGACACAACCTTCAAAGGAAATGTGGAGGGAGGGTTTATTTTGCCAAGCTTCATGCTGTCATTGTGCTTCCTAAACCAGCCCATTCTTCCTAGGTCAGGCAACTCTTCTAGCTTGTTTAAAAACTTCATAAATCATAGGGAGAAACAGTATCTCAACTCCTTCACACTACAGCTTGTCCCCAGCAACTCAGAGAGACCAGACGAGATTCATGGACATGACAGCAACAGATCTGAGAACAGGACCTCAGTCTGCACAACTGCCCTTTCACATACTGATAGTGACAGGGAGTCTTGCCCCACGGCGTTTAGTGAGGGAATTCATTATTTAAAAAAAGAGAGGGAAAAAAAAGTTTACTTGGCTGTCATTGGTGGTCTTTGTATTGTCCACACGAGACCCTGCCATTACTCTCAGGCATAAGGAGCATACTAAAACCCTTCCTTAATGAGATGCATTTAGAATCTAGTATTAAGCTGCCCGAGGCTCTCTGATACTCCACTGAGCTCTGAACTGGGCCCTTTCTTCTTTGAATTTTTCTGTGTCTTTGGTAATTTACCTATTTTTATGATTTTTGTTCTCTGAGCTCGGCGTTTTCAACACCATTATTTTAGGTGTGAGATAGATTTAGAATTGTTAGTGTTTTAGAATTTAGGGGTTTTTTTGGATAATGATCAGCCACCATAAAACATCTTGATATCTTTATCGCACAGGCACATACCTAATGAACCCTTTCAAATTCTGTTTGAGTGTGTCTTTCCTTAGGTAGCTGTGTTTTGAGATTAATTTCCCTTAGTGGATTATAATAGGTCATAGATGTCAACTTTCTTCCAGAGAACAGTTTTGTTTCAAACTCTGTAAGTCTCAAAAGAAAAATCTTACTGTCTTCAGCTGGCCGAGACCTGGGTCTCAGGGAGCATTTAATTGTTCACAATAAACTAATTAAATTTTAGGGTTTTTACTAGTAGATTTTCTGATATATTAAGAACACCAAAACAACAATACCCGTAACCAAACCCATGACCAGCAGCTCTGGAGCAGCCTGGTTTTTTTCTCTTTTGTTTACCTTGAGGCTGCAAGTTGTGAGTAAAGAATAAACTGACCCAAGAGTACTTCGAAGGAGAATGCCTCAAACCTATCGTGAAGTTGTTCTATTTGCCTGGGAACTGTCACTTCTTTGCACTTGAAAGCTCTGTGTGTGTTTACCAACACAGCAGCGCAGCAGTAGTAACCCTCTTAACTTTCCCTGATTGTATGTTGAGAAGGTGACCGGTAGTTTTGAGATTCAGGAGTTCTCTTACTACCTAATAAAGCACGTGAGTGACATATGCAGCGTTCATTGGCTGTACAGAGGCTCAGTGGAAGGGAACCAGTGGGGCTTTATGAAGCTATCCTATGTATAACATGTTTAGAACACTTTATTTGTTGATTTTTTTTTTTATTTAACTAGCTGCATATAATTTCCAAACAGGCCCTGTACCTGCAATTACTGAGGTTTTGAAAAAAGCAGGATTGACCCTGAAGGATATGGATTTGGTAGAGGTGAGAGGTTTTTACATGAACAGTGATTTTACCCCTGATCTCTTGAGCAGAAACATTCCACTCATCTGTGTAGGTGTTCCTACATGTCAGGAGCTGCCTGACCTCTGCCCATCTCGTTTCTGCTGTGCAGTTGCACAGTCATTACAAAAATCTCAGGCATGTGGAAAACGAAAACGGCGTGGTAGCATTCTGTGGAATAAAAATACCCTCATGTGACATGACGTTTTACTCTGCTGGCTGGACTGTTCATGTTCTGAGTTAGTCACACTTCTCTGTTTGTGAACAGGGCCTCTTCTTGTCAGAGCAACAGGCTCTTCCTGGGCATGCTGCATCAGAGTATGCCTTTTTTTATAATGTATACATCATACTTGCTTGGTATTTTAATTTAATTGGGCTGGATCGACAGTTTGTAAGTTGACTTAAGTGTGCTTTTATGAACAATGTTTAATATTTTTCTCAAAATGACCTGGTGAAGAAGTTCACCGCTTTTAATCTTGTGTGCAGATATACTGCTGAAAGCTTGTGTAAGAATTGCATTGTTTCTCTGGTGCTTTAGGTAAATGAGGCATTTGCACCTCAGTATCTGGCTGTCGAAAAAGTTTTGGGCCTTGACCCTGAGAAGACCAATGTCAACGGAGGTGCCATTGCTATCGGTCACCCTTTGGGTGCCTCGGGGTCGCGGATCACAGCTCATTTGGTTCACGAGTTAAGGTATGCACACAGCCCATAGCTGCTGGTGGAGAATGCAGTGCTGAGGTATTTCTGCCTGCAAAAGGTTTTCTAGCCTGGATTCAGTGTGACTAAACTCTTCCAATCGATCAGCTGAAAACTGGAATGTACCGCTTTCTGTGTGAATTTGTCACCTTTGTGCTACAGTCCAGCTCCTGCACCTGCCTCATATTCCATTCTGTTGTCATTATGGGATTTTTTGCTTCATCTGCATCTGATCCAAGCTCACAGGAGTCAGTGGGAAGGTTTTCTTTTTTGAAACGGCCTTTGAGCAAAGCGTGTTCTTATGTTGACATGGTGCATTCAGTAGAATCATAGAATCACAGAACTGTTTGTGATGGAAGTGAGCATAATGCTCATATTATTCTAACCTGCTGCCATGGGCAGGGACATCTTTCCCCATCCCAGGTTGCTCCAAGCCCCGTCCAACCTGGCCTTGGACACTTCCAGGGATCCAGGGGCAGCCACAGCTTCTCTGGGCAACTTGTGCCAGGGCCTCACCACCCTCACAGCCAGGAATTCCTTCCCAATATCCCATCCATCCCTGCCCTCTGGCAGTGGGAAGCCATTCCCCCTGGACTGACTGTCCCTCCAGGCCCTTTTCCAAAATCCCTTTTCATCTCTTTTTAGATACTGGAAGGAGGTACTTTAAAAGACCTTTAATCACCTTCTTTCTCCTTTGGTCCATTCACAGAAATTCTGACTCTTTTGGCTTGCTTGATATGCTTAGCACCACTTTAATCGGAATTTTCCTTTTTTTAATATTTCTCCTCAGGGCAGAGATTGCTGTATCTCTTTGCTTGTACTTGCAGCTCTGTCTTAGTGTTCAGCCATAAAGCCCAGATAATTTTACACCTTGTAGAAAACTGTTTCTTGGGGTGTGGCTGTAGGAAACTTAGGTTTTAAAAATTACCTCAGCGGGGTTCAGGAAGTTTAAAAACTGCCTGGGAAGTATCCAAGGCCAGGTTGGGCAGGGCTTAGAGCAACCTGAGATAGAGGAAGGTGTCGTGGCCTGTGGCAGGAGGGTGGAATGAGATGGGCTTTAAAGTCATTGTTTTTCTACAGAAATATTTCAACATCAGTTGTGGCTTCATGATATTTTTCTAGGAAAAGAAAAACATACACATTCTAAAACGTCATCTTTAGTAATACCCAGCTGATGGCTACTTTCCTTTTGTAAAATCGGGACAGGAGCTACTGTGGTTTCATAACTGTAAGTGATTTTCAGTGTTGGTTTTTTGTGTGCAGGCGCCGTGGTGGGAAATACGCAGTTGGGTCGGCCTGCATCGGCGGTGGACAAGGTATTGCTGTTGTCATTGAGAACACAGCTTGAGTGATGCTGGTGACTCAGCCTGGCCTGAATTACCAATGCCCTGAGAAACCCCTGCCTTCTGAAACCTGTGCCTTCTGAGCGTCATTGCTTGCCTTCCCTGCAAGGTAAAGGAAGAGCTGAGAAGTCAGAATCCTGAAAAAAAAAAATTCGTTGATGTCTTTGTAACTAAACGAAGTGCAACATCAATGTAATTGCACACTGATGAAGTATTTCCTAAAAGCCTTTTTTCAATCAAAGTTAATGTATTTCTGTAGGAAAAATTATTTTCATTTCATGGGGATATTGCCTGTCAAACTTCCTCCAAACCTGCCTTAAAATAGCAGTCAGTGCAGCTTTTTAAGCAAGTATTGCTTAAATCATTTTTATTTTAGCTACTCTTTTATTATCAGGAAATGTGAAAATGTAATCAGAGACCTTCTGAAATATTGATTGTAGACTGAGGACTATTAAGCTGTTACCCTGCTGTTTCGCAAGGGAGGAGAAAATGAACAGAAGCTGAAATTTCCATTGTGCCTCCTAGAAGATCAATAAATATAACAGGAAAAAAAAAAAAAAGGGCTTGGTGTCCTCTTTGTTTATTTTAAATGTGTAAAACCACCCTGAGAATGGTTACTTTAGTGAAATCAGTGTTGGCTTTTGGAGAGACACTTTTTCCTGGCTGAGGAATAACTGGTGTTCACTACGTGGTTTCTAGAAATCTCTAGCAAATCTCCCAGCCCTCTGAGGAAGTGGCAGGGGGCAGGGGTAGCTGCATCTGGGTTGCTGCGTGATAACAGGAACTCATTTCTTCACTTCTCTGACAGTATCATCCATATTTCTTGGGTCACTGTTCTTAGCCAGTTTGGGAAGCGCACCTCTGAGGAAGCTGTCTGGCCTCCCAGAGGCGTCGGAGTTCAAGTTACAAATCTTTTGACAGAACGGACGTGACGTTTGGATGAAATGAGGTCTTTGTGCTCACTGAAGCGCTCTAGGCTCACTGCACCTT
>VZRE01016455.1:18249-28713 GCA_013396775.1 Cephalopterus ornatus
AAAAAGACCAACCGAGCCGCCATAAGGCAGCAAAGCAGATGTTCATTTAATACAGTATCTTGTTTTCCTCTTTCTGCTCTTAGTAAATTAGGTTGCTGCAGTTTCACTGTTCAAAATACAGTTGCCACGTGGATTTTGCCACATCCTTATGCAGGATTTCTATTCTTAGTTCCTACCATAATAACCAATAATGAATTCCCTGTTCCTTCTTGTCTGTGGATATCATTGAATTCTCATCCTCAGAGAACTGGACACAGTTTTTCCAAGTTCTCACCTCTGTGTAATAAAAGTTCTTTCTGAGCTTATCGCTGTGTATGTACAGTAAAGAATAATTCCCTTCGTGCACTTTATTGTGCACATAATGTTTCATTTCTCCCTTTTATCACTCAGATCTTTGAAATCCATGTGTAATTCTAGCTGTGAGAGCTGTATTTGGTTGTCCTGAGTAATTGTGTGTTTCCTACAAAATGCATTATGATGTCCATCTGATCTTCCAGATAACTTTTGTATGTAAGTTACAGCTTCCAAATATCTCAAAAAACGTGTTATCAGCACAGATGATCGTACATGTTTCTAGTAACCTTTCTTTGCTGTGTGAGCCAGCTGCTTATTCCCATATCATTCCATTTTTATCCTGTTCATTTCCTGTAAGAGCTTTGCCACACTAAAGCGAAAGAGTGAAATCCTTTCCCATGAAGTTACAGGGACAGTTCTAATACATGTAACTTCTTCCACAACATCCAGCTGAGGTCACCAAGCTCAGAGTGTTGTGTCCATAAAAGCATGGAATGATTTGTGTTGGAAGGGACCTTAAAGCCCATCCCGTCCCACCCCCTGCCACGGGCAGGGACACCTTCCACTATCCCAGGTTGCTCAGAGACCCCTCCAGCTTGGCCTTGGACACTCGCAGGGATGGAGCAGCCACAGCTTCTCTGGGCAACCTGCGCCAAGGCCTCACGACCCTCTTAGCCAGGAATTTCTTCCTAATTTCTAGTTTAAATCTACTTTGTGTCAGTTAAACCATGGTTGAGACCATTGACAACCCCTCTGCGTCAGCTACCACTTACTGAGTTGTCAGTGACTTTGTATCCAGAGGGGAGTCCTTCTTCTGAAAGATGCATGGATGCTCTGAGTTTGGGGGGGAATTTGCTGCATTCCTCTTCTGTAGGTCCTGACTTCACTTTTAAGCCTAGAGTATGGTATTCCCAGAAGGGCAAAGCCAGGTCCTGTGCTAGGCCGTGCACAAACACAGTTTGCTGTGCTTCAGAATATAGTCATACAACCATAGAACATTTTGGGTTGGACGGGACCTTAAAGGCTTACCGTGGGCAGGAATACAAAACATTGGCTTTTTCTTACCAAGTTATTACTAAAGGTGAGCACAAGCACTGACATTTGATTCCTGAGCCAGTCTTGCACAATACATACATGGTGGGTGCCGAGCCTTGAGGTTTTGGTCTGAGCTTGTCTTTACTAACAAGTCCAATAATTTATTACAGAATAACAGCAGTAATACCTGATTCCTGGAGATAATTCCCAGCAATGGTCTCTGAATTCCCTGATGTAGCAATGGTAGGACTGTGTTTCTGCCTTTGGGAAATGAAGGCATCTCTGCTGCGAGTGATCGTAATTAGGGGAATTTAATAGTGTCCTGGGAGGAGCAGAAGATAAGGAAGAAAATGTGTTTGATTTTAGAGGGATAATCACATACTTTGATTGTACCAAGTGCATACTTTTTTTTCCTTTTAGGCTCAGTTGTATTCTTTATGTGTGTGGTCTCTGTTATACAATATAATGAAAATTTTAACTATTTTTCTTCAAATGTGTGTGGGGAAAAAAGCATGTGTGAAAAGCATTTATTGCGCGTGTAAAACTATGCAGGATTTATTCGTACGGGTAGGTGTAGCTTCCTACCACTGGGTGGAGCATTTTAAACACCCTACATCTCTCCCTGCCTTACAAAGGCATCTGTACTCCTTGTGGTGGCACGGCCTTCCTCCTAAGTGCTGGCTGGGTTAAACTTGAAACTGAAACACTTAAAAATTCAGGCCCCATTTCTCCTTTTATGTCTTTTAAGCAGGCAGATGCCACGATACCAACATGCCTTTGCTGCTCTGCACCCCAGAGCGTTTGGTGCTGCTGGATTCCAAGTGCATTAGAAAGCATTTGTTGTTTTACAGAGTGGACTGTAAGTTTGAGAGGATGGTGTCTGGAGTGCTGTATCTGACAGAGGGTGAAGAAGAGATTAGATTTTGTGAGTCCTTTTTGCACAAGAAAAGCTATTAAACCTTAATCCTAAACAACTGTATATGAGAGAGATGGAGAAGGTATGGAGGCTAGACAGACTTACCTGTTGCATTTCGTTCCGGATTATATATAGAAGCAGTTCTGTTATGCTGCTAGTGGAGCTCCAGTAATTAAGATAGGGTGTTGTGGAGAATTCTATATATAAAAAAATTACATCTTGAAGCTCCTAAAGTTGCACGTTTTCAGGGAAGTCTCACCTCATTTTAAGAGTATTTCTGTTAAGCTCTTCATCTGTAAATCCAGACGTTTTCCATCTGGTGTGATGCTGTTAAGCTGGGCAGGGCTCTGTCTCGCCTCTCCACCTGCCAAAGTCTGTGAGATTGTCTGACTGGATGCTTCACAGGGATGCTGAGGGGGATCAGAAGGGAATTGAATCCTTTTGAGAGCTCCCCAGCTAAGGGTTTAATAACGGTGGTGCAGTTCTCTTCTGAAAACAGTAATAAGGCACTTAGTGCTGGTGATGTCTTTGCTGAATTCAGGACATTTACATGAAAAATTAAGTTGAACAGGTAGACTGGAGCATGAGTTAAGTAGGAATTACACTTGTGATTGTTGGTTTTGGCTTTATAATGGGTAAGTAGTTCTCATGGAAGGTGAACCAAGATCAAAACCAAGAGCAAAAGGTAACATTTTTTAACTTATTCAAGGCTGCTGTTTGAGAACAACTCCATATGTAGACCTAGTGATGCTTGGTCAAAACGCTGGAGCCGTAGGAATTACAGGGCAGATCAGGTGTAATCTCAGGCTGTTAATCCACAGCTATTTGAAATTGTCGGCATGGTAAATTCCTCGTGGCAGGTGTTAAGCCAGAGCAGCTATTGTTTTCCCCCTGGTGGTCATGCTCTTGCTCTGAATCAGCAGAAGGCAGGACTGTGTGTTCACACCTTACCTGGGCTGAGTGTGTTTTCTCTGAGACCAGGAATTGCCCAAATGTGGCATTAATGATTGTGAAACCAGAGCTTTAATCTCTTTGAAAATCAGTGAGACAGGGAGCTGTTGCACAGAAGCTCAAGGCAGTAAGCTCAGGAGAGTTAAGGAGTCAGTCTGGAGAGATTGTGGTGCCCAACCTGGACACCAAGAGCAAGGCAGAACAAATTCCTGCCCATGAGGGTGGAGTGGGGCACAGACTGGCATTGTTGTCCCAAAACAGACATCACATCAGGTCCTCTGCAGTACCAGGGTACTTAGAACACAAATTAAAAAAAAAAAGTGTTTCTGAGTCAAAACCTATGAACTATGGGGTTGCAGGAGGCAGAAGAGGGGAAAGCTTTGTGCCTTCATTTCTATGTTGCTGCCTGATAACCTATGTGAAATGTTTGTCATTCCTGTTACCAACGAATCAGTTAGTGGAGCTTGTAAACTCCATCTGACCACATCTCAAAGGAAAACTCACCCAAGTTTTACTTTGAGAGATATTAGCATGGACAGCAAGCTGGAAACTCAGAGTTTTTATAGTGTTAGATACTTCCTTCAGTGTTGAGTACATGTCTTCTATTTCACATATTTTCTCTAGCAGTGTATTTATTATAGCTGTTGCCAGGGAGAAAAAAAAAATAATCCCTCTTTATAATCATTTAGCTCTAGTATAAGAAACACATGATATAATCATTGGGCTTTTTGTTTTGCTTGTGAGAGTATTTTACACTACAGTGTTTTCCCCTCTGCTGTGGTCATTTATAAATAGAGATTTTTTCAGGTCTTAAAAAGGGATTTGCAAAATCTAAAGTGTGAAGCAGAAGACAACATAATTTAAACACACAAGGGGGAACTGAAGGGGGGGCAGAGCATTGAGAAGTTCTATTTACTGGAACTATAATTGTTGAATTGACCATGAAACAACTAATTTTCAGGAGGTTTTTCTCACGCTCACTAGGCTGAAGTTTGTCACCTACACAAGACTAAAGTTGTCCTCTTCTTAATAAAAGTACATTCAACAGAGTCCAGAAACTTCTAAATCACCGAAAGAGTAATAATGAAACGGTGACAGTCAGCAAATCTGCAGTTGGTAGAATGATAAAAAATATGACTGAGTGTGAAGTAAGGAAGAAACAGAATATTTATGACTACTGCTCTAACAGTGGCAAGTGTCTGCAAATAACTGCAAATTCAGTAAGGAAATAGAACATGGAGTAGACTGAGTATGGAGTAGGGTGTGGGGTAGATATTGAGCGTGGAGTAGGTTGAAGTTGAGAAAAAGGGTAAGCATGGATATGAATCAAGAACTGACTATGGCAGGTGTTGGACACAAAACAGAACTACCCCACACAGACACTACTATTTATTAATTAATTCTATTTCTAAAAAAAAAAAGCTGAGATTCGGGTGTGCCAGGACTGGGGATGTCCTGCCTCTGGCATTACCTATAGCATTGTGCCCTGGAGACTGGGAGCCCTGAGCCCTGGTGCTCTTCTGGGCAGAAGTGTGTGCTTCAGGGCTCTCTGCTTCTGCTTTCTCTTAAAACAGCTTCCAGATACCTCAGTGGAGGCCTGTGACTCTTGTACTTCAGAGCAGGTGTGCTCCTTGCTCAGGTCTGTTTGTCTCCTGTGCTGCAGGGCTGCTCTCTGTCTTTAGCCTTTCCCAGGACTGAGGTGGGAGGCAGGGTGATGGAGAGCCGTGGAAAAATGCAATTGCAGACCTAAAAATAGGTTCCCTGAGAATCACTCAAGAACCAATCAAACCCAAAGAATTTGTAGTATGTCGCTGCCACCTGTGTAATTCCAGTCTAAATCACTTTGAAGACATCTCACGGACTCTCCTGGGAGTGAAGGAGGAGTGTCAGCGTCTCCCATCATCAGTGTGATGGAGGATAAGTAGCTTGGGTGCTCTAACCATATAGGGGTGTTCTCTTAATCCTTTACATCCCTGTTCTCCCCTTGTTCACAGCATGTGTGGTTTGGACATTTGTGCAGTTAGTGGGAACAGTGTTTGGGGACAGCGAGGCAGCCAGAGTGATAGATGTGCCTCTGCTGGACTGGGCCTCTCCCTGAGATTGCTGTAGGTGTGGTGAACTTACTGTTATCCCTCTGCCTGCTTCTTAAGGACAGCAGAAGCAAGATTTTTGTGTGTCAGGGGATGACATTGTAGGGGTCCCCTATCATGGAATGGTTTGGTTTGGAAGGGACCTTAAAACCCATCTTGTCTAACCCCCTGCCATGGGCAGGGACACCTTCCACAAGACCAGGTTGTTGTCTCCCATCCATGAATCTGAGGAACATACAAGAGACATTTGGAAATCAGATGCAAAACTGCAGAGCACAGCACAGGCACCCAAAGGCTGGATTGCCACCCTCCTCAGTATCCCCCTTCCTAATGCTTTCCTTAACATATTCCCTTGTGCAAAGTTTGAGCTCAAGTCAGTAGATTATCTTTGGGTCAAGCCCTGAGTAGAATCTGGGAGCAGAGCTGTTAGGCTGGGTAGAAGCTGAGCATTAGGAAATTACTTTTCCAGGAAATAAAGCACATTAAAATTCTGAAATGCCTCCCAGTGTGAGTTACCTTGTTAAACCATTGTCTACCACTGATAGGGCTGGGATTGTCCATAGAATCATAGAATGGTTTGGATTGGCAGGGACTTCTAAAGGACATCGAATCCAACCTCCCTGCAATGAGCAGGGACATTTTCCAATAGATCAGGTTGCTAAGAGCCCCATCCAACCTGGTCTCAGATGTTTCCAGGTTTGGAGCATTGAGGTGGTACCAAATGCCTGGTACAAGGCTGTAGCACACTGCACACAATGGATGTCAGAATCTGGTGTGTTGCAAATAATTAGTCAAAACCTGGCTTTCAAATTCATGGCCCTCATCTCATTTTCCATTCCAACCCTTGAGCTTATTCCAGCACCAGCCTTGCTAGATGGGCCTTTCCCAACGTGCAAGGAAGGGAGCAATTGAGGTCTCCTGCAGGCCTTGGCCAATACCAGGCTGCAGGTGGGGAGCTCCGTGGTGTGACCTGATATTCAAATCAGTCACATGCAGCAATTGCAGCTGAAGCAGCTCCTGATCTGCATCTGATAATGGGCCCCAGGCCACCAGAGGAAATATTTAGAGCCCAGCTTCCTCAGCTCCCAAAAATGCGGCCATGGCTGTGCCCTGCAGATTTAGGGGTGTGTGTAGGTCCTCACTGCTCTGTGCAACTGTTTGATTCACCCTGACCTGGCACTTGAGCCCCACTGAGCTTCTCCAGTAGCACAACTGCTGTGTGAGCACATAGTCTGAATCCCAGATGAGGTGAGATAAGGTTAAGTTGGTGTGTGCCACGTTGTCTGATTAGGAAATGAGTGTTCTCAGCAGTTGCTGAACAAAAGCATTTTACAGTTTGTTGTTTGTCCTCGGGGAAATTCTTATTTATTACGTAAATTTGTGATTTGTGAGCCTCTTTGAGGCCAGTACAGGGGTCAGCTTGACATGTTTTGGAGTGACTATCAGCTGTTTAAAACATATATTTGATATAAATAAAATCCTTTAGGACATCAACAATCAGCAATATGCTGAAGTTCATCAAGGTATTTGTTAATCTGATTGAAAACTTGCAACTGGAGCTCCCCATGCCCCTTTCTACTGTGAGTTTGTGATACAAAAACAAAGGGAGGACTCTTCACAGGGAAAATAACATTCTAGTGATGACAACTGTATTTCTGAAAGTGTTTAATGTGATTTATGGAGCTGCTTGTTGGAGGTGTGTGTACAGTGACAGTTTGGTGGACACGTGGCACATGAGCCGAGGCATCACTTTTGCAGACTTCTTGGTAGTGTTCTCCAAGCTCTCCTTGTGCTGAGGAGCAAAAGAGATCCCTCTCCTCCCATTTCAGATCTCAGTGCCTGGATGATAGAAATTTTTGCAACTACTATTGCACAGTTACGCACCTATATGAATAGAGTTGCTAAGTGTGGTGGGACTCCTCCAGCCTCAACCCTAAGGTTGCATGGTAGATGTACAGTCCAGTGCTAGAACAAGGAAAATTACATATGATTTTAAAGGGCAGTTTAAACTGAGCACCCTGTTTTGTTCTTGCCCCCCAGGGAGGTGTCAGAGGTGGTGGTTGTACAGCTTGCAGTGTGCCCCACTGTACAAGCCCACTGCTTGCCCATGGGACAGGGTTAAACCTGCTCATCTTCCTGCAGGATAGACAATAAAACACAGGTACTAAAGCTTGTAGCCTTCCTGGGGAACGAGGAGAGAAAAACTTGAATCCCTCTTTTTTGTGAGATGCAGAATTACGCCACTGTCAGTACCCAGGGCTGGATTTGTGGGCAGTCCCTCCTCCCCTATGTGTGAATACAGAACCACAGAATCACAGAATATGCTGAGCTGGAAGGGACCCACAAGGATCATCAAGTCCAGCTCTTAGCCCTGCACAGGACCACCCCCAAAGAGTCACACCATGTGTCTAAAGACAGTAGTAAAACACACAAATACTAAAGACAACGGGAGAAAATATGCAGCACTCGAGATCAGCCTGTGGCACAAGACATGGCCATTCTCCTGGGTTTGCCCTCTTCATTCCATTTTCCAGGTGTGCTCCAAACCCAGGAGTGTGTACCCTCCAAAACAGCAGAGGTGCCTGTCAGAACAGGGCTGCTCTGCTGTAACCAGCTTTCAACAGCATGGACAGACTGTTCCTTGGAGAAGTGGTTTCTCCTGTTGTTTATTTTGGACCGGGTCTTTGGTCTTACTCAGCACCAGCTCTCTGGCAGGTGGTGTGCACTGGTTCTACCTGCTCCACCTCCACCCACAGCTCCTCCACTTCCCACCTGGCGTGAGAGGGATGGGAGGGTGTTCATCCAAGTCTCAGTGCTCTGGGGGATTGTTACCTTTGGCCAAGCAGAGCATCAGGAGAAGAGCAGGGTGAGCTGTAGCATTTTCACAGCTGGCAGAGGTTCTTTAGGGTGATCTGGGAGAGGTGAGACCCTGCTTTTCCCCTCAAGGTGCCCTGAATCTTCCGTGTAGTTGCTCTTGCAGAACTGTTGGTGTGGGCACCTGGGGTTGGGCTGTTCATACCCATATTTGTCCACATTAGCACTGTCAAAGCCGCCTCTGGAAAGGCCCAGCTGGTATTTGCAGAGGAGATGGATATCTTGGGTGTACTTTGTGCTCAGGAACGTGCCAGATCTTGCATGGACTGTGACAACCTGCAGCACACATGAAACCTGTGTATCCCTGCAGTAACATCTCCTAGCTGATCATGCAGATCACAGGCCTCTCAGGCAGACACGATGACCCTGTTTAGGAGGGCCTCAGCATCTCCTCTGACAAACAGCTGGCTCCGTGTCAGGCTGAGCTTTGCCTAGGGTCTTGGCCAGCCAGGTGCCATGGAGAAAACCAGCCTTGGACTGAAGCCATCCACCTCCTGAAGGCAAGGGATGGGGGTATGTGGAAAATAAAGTTTACAAACCATGTCTTCACAGTGTTCTGCAGCACTTGTGGTCTGGAGTTCATTTTTTTTTCCCACGTGCATTTCAGTGGGCCTGGGGTCAGAGTCCTTATAACAACTTTTTGGGCAAGTGGATGCCCGCTGAGACTTCGTAGAGGCTTATTGTCATCCAAGAGATGTATTTACATTTGTTCCTTATTTCTTTTGAAAAAGTTATGCAACGAATTCTGCAAATTTCATTGCCACTGATTGGAAACCTCAAGAAGTGGAAGTGAGGGTGACAAGTGGGCACTGTTCGCAGCTGGGAGACTGTGTGACAATGTTGCAAGGAACAGTCATGTGAAAATAAGGTGATAATGGATTTTGACTCATTGGAAGACTGTGTAGTACAAATCTGTTTTAAATTTTATAGGTGAGGATTGTAGTACTTGCATCAGGAAGAGGTAATGCTTTAAGAACCCTGACTTATAATGGCACCTATTTTAGTGTTCATGTTATTTACGCTGCAGTTCCCCTGTGTTTGTCCTTGCTTGTAGTTAAAGCACAATTTTGGGGTGGGAAGGAGGAGGACGAAAAGACAAAGACACAGAAATGCAACGCTTAAAGGATTCTGTAGATCTTCCCAGTACCACAAAGTGTCCCTACCAAATCATACTTAATGCTTTAGGCATCAAAGGCAGTCATGTCAGCTCTTTCCAGCTGGCTTGTTGTGCTTGGGCAGTGACACATCCACCCAGAGAGGGATTTTTTGTGGATTACACCTCCCAGAAGACTGGACTGTGGTATTGTTGTCTGGCTTAGACTCTCTCCATCCGGAGAGGACATGTCTGAGTTGTGGATTCAGCTCACAGCCTCCTTGCAACACGCAGCCAGCTCTCTGCAAGCCTGTCGCTTTTGGTATGACTTCAATTTGAGTGGATTTATTCTGAAACTCTGGCTGACAGAAAGGATTTCCCTTTATGCTGCTGGTTGTGCTGCACGAAGCTCAACCAGGGTTGGGAAATTGAATGCTGTTCTTGTTAAACGGCTTCCACTTGCCTCCGATTACAACAGAAGGCACGCGGCAACAGGAAACACAAAACTCCCGGAACTGGGGGAAGAGATGCAGAAACAAGTACAAGTCGTTAAAAAAATGTAAGGGGGGAGGAGGAGAGCGGGGGAAGCGTGGAACTGGCAGCTGAACAGCCTCCGCAGAAGGTCCAGAAGGACCGGGCAGTGGTGCCACGGCTCCGGTGCAGCTGAGGTCAGGCTTGCTGGACCTGCGCTTACGCAGTCCCGGGCTTTGCCGTTCGGGATGTGTGCGTGGTTCCCTCGGGCACCATCCGCAGCCTCCGACTGAGATTGGCTGCGCCGGAGTCAGCCCATATCTTACTAGAGGGAAACTTGAGACCCACCAAGCCCAAATGTCAAATGCTGCTTAGTCAGATGAATAGCTGCAGTCACCGGGAGCCAGCCCGGGCTCTTTGCATATTTCATCAGGGGCAGCGTTTTGCGTCGAACCTTTGTCTCTCAAAGGAACGTGTTAGAAAAATAAAACTCCGTGTGGAGCTGGCAGCCTGCGTGGAAAACCATCATCTGCCGTGCAAAAAACCCCACAAAAGCAGATGAGCTTTCTCCCCTCCCTGCTCCCACCCTGCTCCCCACACACCTTCCCCTGATGCTGAATATGCGACCCAAAAAGGGCAAAGCCCTCGGTGGGGAACCTGGTGTTGGGTTTGCAGTGCAAGACTCCAGCAATAGAAGTGGGGGCACCTTTCCAGGGCTTCTCCTTCCCGCCCCTCAGATC
>VZRE01016467.1:0-16417 GCA_013396775.1 Cephalopterus ornatus
ATTGGCAGCAACAGCATCCAGGAGTACAGAATCTCACCAGAGAATGAGTACTTCAGTGTCTCCTTTGACAGTCAGAGTGACGATGGCAAATATGTTGAACTTGTTTTAGAAAAACCTCTGGACAGAGAGGAGCAGTCAGAGATGGATTTCAGTCTCATTGCCATGGATGGAGGCTCTCCACCCAGAAGTGGGACCACCCAAATTCACATTATAATTCTGGATGCCAATGACAACTCTCCAGTCTTCACACAGAAGGTGTACACTGGGCAGGTTCTGGAAAATGCACCAGAGGGCTCTGTAGTTCTGACAGTGTTGGCAACAGATCAGGATGCAGGAATTAATGGGGAAATCTCCTATCATTTCAGTGAAGTAGTCAGCCAAAGTGACCCAGCATTTGAGATTGACCCCATAACGGGTGAAATTAAACTCACAAAACCTCTGGACTTTGAGGCAGCACAGACTCACGAGCTCAGTGTGAGGGCCACAGATGGTGGGGGCCTTTCAGCAATCTGCAAGGTGTTGGTGGAGGTGTTGGATGTGAATGACAATGCACCGGAGCTGGTGGTCAGTTCCTTCAGCAGTCCCCTGCCCGAGAACTCAGCGCCCGGCACGGTGGTTGGCCTCTTTACTGTCAGGGACCGGGATGCCGGTGCCAACGGCAAGGTGTCCTGTGCCCTGGAGGATCAGCTCTTCTTCTCCCTGCGGCCAGCCTACAAGAATTACTATGAGCTGGTGACCGTGAGTGCGCTGGACCGCGAGGAGACGGCTCAGCACATCCTGACGGTGACAGCAGCAGACGCGGGGTCCCCTCCTCTCACAACCACCCAGACCTTCACCGTGGACATCTCGGATGTCAATGACAATGCCCCTGTCTTCAACCAGACATCCTACACCATGTATGTGCGTGAGAACAATGTCCCCACGGTGCTGGTGGGAGCCGTCAGTGCTGCAGATGCTGACGTGGGCCTCAACGCCAAGGTGACCTATTCCCTGTTGCCAGTGCAAGCGGCCGAGCGGCCTTCGTGCTCCTGCCTCTCTGTGAACTCCGAGAACGGGCAGGTGTTTGTGCTGAGAGCCCTGGACTACGAGCAGTTGAGGCAGAGCGAGGTGGTCGTGAGCGCCTCTGACGCGGGCTCTCCTGCCCTCAGAGCCAACGTCACCGTCCGCCTCGTCGTGCTGGACGAGAATGACAATGCCCCGCTGGTGCTGTACCCGGCGCAGGACAGCAGCCCAGCCTCCAGTGAGCTGGTGCCCGTGTCGGCTGAGGCGGGCTACCTCGTCTCCAAAGTGGTGGCCGTCGATGCCGACTCGGGGCAGAACTCCTGGCTCTCGTACCACCTGCTGAGGGCCACCGACCCCGGGCTGTTTGCGGTGGGTGCCCAAAGCGGCGAGGTGAGGCTGAGGAGGCCGGTGACAGAGAGAGACACCGTGAAGCAGAAGCTCGTGGTCCTGGTGCGAGACAACGGGCGCCCACCGCTCTCAGCCACCGCAGCTCTGAGCGCACTCCTGCTCAAGGACTTCTCCGACGTGCGCCAACCGCACAGCAGCCCGGCCACCGAGGACGAGGAGGTCGACTCCCTGACCACCTTTTTAATCATTTCCTTGGTCTTCATCTCCCTGCTCTTCCTCGTCTCCACAGCAGCCTTCATCGCTCGCAGGCTGTGCAAGAGAAAGGAGCTGAAGGCTGGGCACGTGCTTTACGGTGCCGACAACTTGCAGAGCGGCCTGGCCGATGCAGCTGCTGCAGGGACCCTGCCCCACGCCTACTGCTACGAGATCAGCCTCACCACGGGCTCGGGCAACAGCGAGTTCAAGTTCCTCAAGCCCATCGTCCCCAGCCTGCCCCCACAGCCCTGTGCCCTGGGCGGGGGCACCAGTGAGGAACAGGGTTTCGCTTGTGTCCCTGTCCCCACGGAGGACGTGACACCAGACAATGCTGGGACTCTCTCTGCACAACACTTCAACCCTCTTTCCTTTAACTAGCACGGGATCCGCAGAGCCACAGGCTTCATGCCTCATGATGGGAAGGGATGCAGGCTGCAGCCTGTGGGAATTGTCCATCCAAAAGAAATCTGTATTTGTAATTGGCATAACCGATTTCCTTAAAATTCTACATCAGAATAAAAGTTGTCTCTCATTTGAAAAACTACTCAACCGAACAAAAGAAAGTAAGGTTCTGTCACTCTTTGAATAATAGGTTTCAACTCTGTTACAGCCATTTCTGAAAGTCTTTGAGATTGGGCTTAGCACTGCCAGCTAAGCTATTATTTCTCTTGCTGTCTGACAAGACAGCAGACCTTTTGTTCTTTGTTGTTACAGAATGGCACAGTTGCACAGACAAGTCCCATCCTTGCTGAAATGCACAAAACTTATTTCCCAGCTCAGGAAAGAAAGGATGTTTTAAGAATTGTGTCACAATATTGCATGATCACAGGGCTTTTTCTTTCCTGGGTTCTGGGTGCCTCTGACACGCATTGGGGCTCTGTGTGGTTTGCTGTCTCATCACTGTATCAGTAAATACAGTCATTGTGTGTCTGCATATCCTGCACTAGCGGTACCCAGTGAATCAGGGACTGTGTTCCTTTCAGCCAAAGCAGGCAATTCCAGCTCAGCAGGCAAGGAGGGTATTTTGAGCTCTTCAGTACAACAGTCTCATCATCTCCAGGGCAAAACAAAACAGCAAAACTCATAACAAATCTTCCTTTGCCTTGTAAAAGGGAGGTTGTGTGTTCTGTCTCTTTGGGATCATCTTGAAAATACAGAAATACAGCAGTACAAATTCTGTTGGGGTAGATTGTAACTGTGCAGAGCTGTGAAAACATGTTCCTTGTCTTTGGGTGAATTGCATGAAAACTCCAAATGTCCTTCAAAGAGCATTTTCTGTAGGTAGAATCAAGAAGAAATGGTAAAAAGGACATTGAGTTTGGTCTCCTCATGGTTGTTCCTGATTACTTCTTGATGGGAGTGGAAAGCTGTCCCCACATGATTCTCTGAGTTTGTGTGAGGCCATTTGCATTCTCCTTTTTGTCATTTCTCCTTCTACTCTCTGAACTGTGCTTTAGCATTGTCTTTCCTACTCTACATAAGAAGGACTGTCATGCCATGTATAATAATGTATTGTTTGAATGACATCTGTGATGCATGGAATATTCAGAAAGCCTCACACTGTTGTGCTGAAGTTATAAACTTTTATAGCATTTTAAATTTGGGTACCCCTGAGTGTAAAACCAAAATAAAAAGAACACTCTGACGTCTTGTATTGAAACAGTCTTTGTAAATATATTCTTTCTGGGAAAGCTCCCTCAAGGTTTTTCAAAAATCCAGGAGGCTTTTTTCTGTCTTCTTCCTTTGACTGAGGTAGTGCTGAGTTGGTGCATTTCTCCAGTTTTGAGATGCAGCTGATACAACATGCAGGAAAACAGTGGGGAGGAGGGAATTGCTATCAGGCCTCTGTGGGTCCTCTCAGCACTGACGTTCTGGCTGAGATGGATCCCAGTAACATGCAGGTCAGGGAAATATGACCCCATCCCCAACAGAGGCTCTGGGTTTGCAAAACCCCCTGCAAAATAGTGATGGAGGGGAGTGTCCTTCCCAACTCTCCTGACAGCTCTGTCTGCAAATGGCAACTGTGAGGTGTCAGAGCACTTAGTCTTTACAACACTAAAGGTGTAGGAATTTCAGAAAAGGATGGCACGGGGATAGAATGCAAGTTGCCTTGAGAAGCATTTCATGGGAGATCTTGGAGGAGGGAATTTGGTGAGTAAAAACTGCTACCAGGGAGACGCCTTGCTGTCGGGAAATACAGAGGACTGCAACAGGACTACTTCCACAAGGCACGGATGAACAGGTAAGTCCTGAGGAGAGACCGGTGTAGTGATGCTCACAGAAGACTGATGTACATCAAAGATGAAGTGATCTCAGTTAGTCTGGGAAGGCACAGGCCTCTGCTGTGCCATGTTCTGCTCCACAAATCCTTCCATGAAAAGTTAAATTCATCTCATGGTGAAAGATTAAATTCATCTCATGGTAACCAAAGATCCTGCAGGCAGCTCCCACTTGGTGCTGGTGAGAGCCATTACAGTGAGCAAGAAGTCTGCATGCAAACTTCTTTTACTGGGACACTAAAAATGATAAATAAAACTGCTTTACTGCATGAAAGTCGTGTAGTGTCTTGAATGAGTGGAACAGGAGCACTCCTCTTTTTCTATGACCGGGGTCTGCATGGCTGTTGTGTGTGGCTGGAGTTGTATGTGAAGTTACTTCCACTAAGTGTTCTCCACATCTAAAGGGATATAGGATGAGCTCTGCTAATCTCTTCCAATAGTGTGAGCTATAAAATAGAGTCAGGGTGTCTGTCTTACTGAGATCTCTAGAGACCATCACCCTTTGTAGCTAAGCTTCTGGGTCTCGGGTCATTCCAGCTTGAGGCTCTGAGTGTCACAACCTTCATAAATAGGTGGTTTATTACAGCTTTTACTCTAAGGGTGGGAGACACTTTCCTGTCTTGGAAGGCCTGAACAAACACTGAGATTTCCCAAGGGGCTCACCAGAGGTGCCCTTTAGGAAGGGTTAAGTCCTTAGGCCAGCTAATAAGAACCCTTAGCAGAAGGAATGTTTTTCTGGATCTGTTGGTCACTAACACAAGTAGATAATCAGGGATATCAAGATTGGAGGCAGCCTGAGCTGCTGTGGTCATGCACTGGTGGAGTTCACAGTCCTGACAGAAATAAATCAGGTAAAGAGTAAATTCAGGATGCTGAATTTTAGGAAAGCACATTTTCACCTATTCAAGGAGTTAGTCAGTGTACCTCCCTAGGAAAGTGCCCTGAGGAACAAGGAGCAGAACAGAGCTGACAGATGTTTAAGGATGGTTTCCACACACTGGAACAGACCTCTTGAATCCATGTGTAAGAAATCAGGAAAAGAAGAGAAGAGACCAAAATGGCCAAGGGAAGACTTCCTGGTTAAACCAAGGGCAAGAAAGAAATGCACAGGCCATGGAAGCAGAGACAGGTATCCTGGGAAGAGTATAGGAATATTGCCTAGTTTTTTAGGGATAGGGTCAGGAATTCAAGGCACAGCTGGAACTGAACTCGACAAGAGATACAAAGAATAGCAAGAAAGGCTTCTACAGGTATGTCAGCCAGAAAAACAACGTAACCCCCCCCGATCTTCCCGTGATGAACACAACTGGCAAGCTGGTAACAACAGACCAGGAGACTGCTGAGGTACTCAACCCTCAGTCATTCCTGGCCATGTCTCTTCCCACATCTATCAAGTGGATGGAGCTCGAGGCAGGGACTGGGGAAGCAAAGTCCCTCCCACTGTAAGAGAAGATCAGGTTCGAGTCCACCTAAGGACCTGAATACGGAAAAGTTTATTACTGCCTTGTGCTATTGCACAGGGTTTGGAAATCTAAGGTTGCTGAAGTTGTTCTGGTATTAAGTTGTACTGGCAGAAAAGGTAAGGAAGAAAAAGTCATTCAAGCATGACTGCCTCAAAAGCTGGGCAGTTGGTGGGGGAGATACTGCTTTTGAACTAAAGGAATATGACTACTACATATTAAGAAAATTTTATATCTATATTTTATCACCGTTACAAAAGTATTTTCTCGTGGGGTAGAAACAGCACAACCACGGGACGCCTCTACCTTCTTAGCGGTCGTGATCAGCTTCTCAAGGAAGAGCTGAGCTGGAGGGGTCCCGGAGTCTCTGTGGCGCCTGTGCCATCTCCGCAAGCTTCCCGTGGGTGAGGCAGAGCGGGCAGAGCTCGGCAGCGCTCGGTGCCCGCAGTGCCGGCAGGGGGCTGCGAGCGCCGCCGTTGACCGAGAGGAGCGAGAGGGGAGCGCTGCAGCTCCGCCCGCTGCGGACAGAATCGCTTGCCCGTTGGTTAGGTGTCTGGCTCGGCAGACGCCGGACTGCAATCCTCCCCGCGCTGCGGAACCGTGCTGAAGGAGGCGGAGAGGCCGGCGGCAGCGGCCGGGAGCGGTGAGCCGGAGAAGGAATTGGAGCAGAAGCGGATATCAGATCGGCGGGCGGCGGCGGAGAGCTCCCGACATAGTTGCGGTGCCGGCGGTGCGGCGGCGGAGATGTGCGCGGCGGGGAGGCGCTGGGGCCCGCGGCAGCGAGTCCTGCTCTGGGGCGTCCTGCTGGTGGCCTGGGAGGCGGCGTGGGGGCAGCTGCGCTACTCGGTGCCCGAGGAGATGCCCAAGGGCTCGTTCGTGGGCGACGTGGCCAAGGACTTGGGGCTGCTGCTGCCGGACCTCCGAGACCGCGACGCTCACGTTTTTGACAGAGGTAGGACACGGTACTTTTTTCTGGACTTGCAGAATGGCCACTTATCTATGATGGAGCAGGTGGACAAAGAGGAGATATGTGCAGCTGTTCCCAAATGCTTTCTAAATTTTGAAATTCTTGTAAAGCAGTCAATGAACATTTACAAAGGGGAGGCAGAAGTGCTGGATATTAATGATAATGCTCCCAGTTTCCCAGAAAGAAGCAGTGTCTTAGAAATCATCGAGTATACTGCACCAGGCATGCGTTTCCCATTGGAGAAAGCTCAGGATCCCGACATAGGAGTGAATTCTTTACAGAATTATGAATGTAGCAAGAGCAGCTATTTCACCTTGGACGTGAAAAACGGAGATGACGGTGTGAAATATCCAGAATTAATATTGGTGAACTCTTTGGATCGGGAAGAGTAGGCCGTTCATAATTTGATTCTAACAGCCACAGACGGCGGGAGTCCGATAAAATCGGGATCGACAACAATACAAATAGTTGTGTTAGATGGAAATGACAATGCTCCAGAATTTACTCAGTCTGTGTATAAGGTGACCATGAGAGAATACGTGACCATGGGAAGTCGGGTGTTACAGGTGACAGCGACTGATAGAGACGAGGGGCCAAACGCTGAGGTGAAATACTCGTTCTTCAAAATGCCGGAGAAGTTCGACAAGACTTTTAAGCTGGATCCTGAAAGTGGGGAAATTGAAATAACAGAGAAGTTGAATTTCGAAGAACACGAGTTTTACGAATTGGTCGTGCAAGCCTGGGATGCGGGCCGACTCTCTTCCCACAGCAAGGTACACATCAAGGTCGCTGATGTGAACAACTACGTTCCCGAGATTGTCCTTATGTCCGTGTTCAGTCCGGTTCCAGAAGATACACCGCTGGGAACAGTAATCGCCATTTTCAGCGTCCAAGACAGGGACTCTGGGGCCGACGGTGACATGCAGTGCAGCATCAAAGAAAGTCTCCCGTTCCGCCTAGAGAAGTCATTCGATAATTACTACCGCGTGGTGACTGCAGAGCTGCTGGACAGGGAGCAGGAGTCGGAGTACAACGTGACGGTGCGGGCGGCCGACGGCGGGAGGCCGGCGCTGCAGAGCAGCACGGTGCTGGCGCTGCGGGTGCTGGACGTGAACGACAACGCGCCGGTGTTCGCGCAGGAGCGCTACAGCGCGCGTGTGTGGGAGAACAACGCGGCGGGCGCGCTGGTGCTGAGGGTGCGGGCGACGGACGCGGACTGGGGTCAGAACGCGCGCGTGCGGTACCGGCTGGCGGAGGGGCGGGTGCGGGGCGCGGCGCTGTCGTCGTACGTGTCGGTGCAGGCGGAGACGGGCGCGCTGTACGCGCTGCGCTCGTTCGACTACGAGGAGGTGCGCGAGGTGGGGCTGTGGGTGCGGGCGGAGGACGGCGGCTCGCCGGCGCTGAGCAGCAACGTGTCGGTGCGGCTGCTGATCGTGGACGAGAACGACAACGCGCCGCAGGTGCTGTACCCGCCGCCGGCAGCGGCGTCGGGGGCGGGCGCGGGCTGGGCGGGCGTGGAGCTGGCGCCGCGGTCGGGCGAGGCCGGGGCGCTGGTGGCCAAGGTGGTGGCGGTGGACGCGGACGCGGGTCAGAACGCGTGGCTGTCGTACGAGGTGGCCAAGGCCACGGAGCCGGGGCTGTTCCGCGTGGGGCTGCACAGCGGCGAGGTGCGCACGGCGCGCTCGCCGCTGGCCCGCGACGCGGCGCGCCACAGCCTGGTGGTGCTGGTCAAGGACCACGGCCGGCCGGCGCTGTCGGCCACGGCCACGCTCAGCGTGGTGCTGGCCGAGAGCGTGGCCGAGCTGCTGGCCGAGCTGGGCAGCGCGGCGCAGGCCGAGGCGGCGCCGGCCGAGCCGGCCGCCAGCCTGACGCGCTGGCTGCTGCTGGCCGTGGCCGCCGTCTCCTGCCTCTTCCTCGCCTTCCTGCTGCTGCTGCTGGCGCTGCGCCTGCGGCGCTGGCGCCGCTCGCAGCAGCAGCAGCAGCAGCTGCTGGCCACGGCCAGCGGCGCCTTGCGCGGCGTGCCGGCCACGCACTTCGTGGGCATCGACGGCGTCCGCGCCTTCCTGCACTCCTACTCGCACGACGTGTCTCTCACGGCCGACTCGCGCAAGAGCCACCTCCGCTTCTCGGCCGCCAGCTGCTGCGACACCCTCCCGGCCCGACCAACAGCTTCTGATCATCCGGCTTCAAATGATCTTGTCACTTCAGATTAAGTTGCCAAGAGCGGTGGGCAAGCAGTCTCTCAGGTTTGTTAATTTTTTAACTTTATTTAGTGTTTAGGATTCTTAGCGTAGTCACAGACATTTCATAGTGCACCATTCACAGTCTCGGGAATCACGTTTTAGGATGGTCACCAACCCGTGAATATCACCTGCTGAACGCGTGCTGAGTCGGCTGTGTGTGTTTTATGTGTCCTGTTCTCTACCGCCTGCCACAGCTCATGTTATCTAGCTTTCCCTAAGGCTGGAACATTCCGTCGCAGGTTCAACTTCACAAGAAAAACTCATTCTCTTCGTCGTCTTCTGGCACTTTGAATTTTTTAAAGTACTCGCTAGTACCCAATTCCCAGCATTTCTTTGTAATCCCTGTATCAGCTCTCAAATTCTGGTAGAGTTGGACAACCTTGTAGCTTGAAAGCCAACACCTTTCAAGTCCCAGGTTTCTTTGAAATCTGCCTTCAACAAACGAATCCCACTTAAGGGCACTCGAAGTTTTACGAAGAGGTTCGTGTTACAGGGTGCAGAATTCCTCTGATAGTCCACCGATTTTTTTTCCCCCGCTGCTAGCTGAACATTTGGATTCGATACAAATGTATTTGCCGACTACTGTACAGGTATAGTCCTTGAAACAGAGTATATATCCTAGAATATAAATTTTTTTAAAGTGTTTAAAAACAAAGTAAGATTCATCGCTATCTCCTTACAGTGTGTGTAATTTCGGAATGGGAGTTAATCTGGAAAACAGCGATTTTGAGGGTACCTCAGTGTATGTAGATACATGAATATGTGTGTCTGGGTTGTTATGCGTGATTGTCTCCATAAAGAAGGTAGTGAATTGGCCGCGACAGGTGTCAAAAAAGTTCTCCCGCCACCATGTAAATAACTACATCTATCTTTAGACCTCATATAGAGATGTACACAGCATTGCTAGCTCTTGGCTTCTGAAATGCTACAAATTCAAATCCACTTCTTGTTCTGAAAGGTTATTAATTCATAACGGTGAGTTGTGCACAGGTGCAGCTTGAGGAAAAAGTATTATGCTTCACTGGTTGAAAAATTAGCAGGAAAACATATTTTCTAAATACACCTTCCTGAGAAAGTCTTGACATTGGCATCTGCAGAGATGCAGCGTTGGTGTATGTGCAAGAGAACTCCACCGAGTAGATAGAGTGGAGAGTTTTCTAATCTCTCCTTCTTCTGCATAAGGGGCTGTGGTGACACAGCCTTCCCTCAGGATTTTTTGTTGTTGTTGTTTTGTTTGTTTGTTTGTGGGTTTGGAGTTTTTTCTCTGCTGTAAGAGAGGCGAGCTTCTAATTTACAGGTGAGATACAACAGCTTTCCGTCAGGGATCTGTTTTCTTTTGATTGTTTAAGCAACGGTAATCGCCATCAACATTTCCCGGAAAGTATTCTTAAGCTTGGAGACCAGCTACAGTATCGGCCGTGGTTTGTGGGAGACAGACTAAAGGAATTCGGTTCTGGGTTCTGTGGTGCTGATACGATGATGCTGCGCTTTGGAAGTTGAAAGAGATGGGCTCAGATCTGGTGTGACCGCTGTGGTTTTCTCAGTGGCTGGAATTCCTGGCTTTGCTTGGAAATCAGTGACTGCTGTTCAAAGGGGGAAACTCAGTGCTTGCTGTGGGTCTCTCAGCTATTAGAAATAAAACCACTACCCACGAGCACTGCCTCAGTGTTCGGTCTGTCCTGCCTTTTCTCTCACGGCGATGAGAGGATGGCAGCAGGAACACCCCGCGCCCCGCTGATGAGATCAGTAAGATCACAGCAGGGGAGAGAACAAGGTCCTGCTGCACATCCTTCAAGCAACGAGGGAGGATTTGTCCTGCAGAAGACTTGCAAGTGTAAGGAATTCAGACAATGGGAATTCCTAGATGCACCCTGTCAGCACAGATAGAAATTTTCTGTTTCGAGGTACCGATTACCTATTTATTTTCCAATCCATACTAATTTAAGGACTTGCAGAGCAGGACCTTCGAGCTGTTTTTTCTCTCGGACGCTGCGGTTCTCAGACACGGACTCAGGGTGTCACTGTTGGCCAAGGCGGAGAAGCAGCTCCGCCGTCGGCTCCTCCCCGGAGCCCACTCACTGCGGCTCCCATAGCGCAGAGCAGGGAGAAAAGCAGGAACCGCTCGACTCAGCCGTGCTCCGACCAGCAACAGGGATTTCATACATTTATTTCTCTCCGTTACCGGTTCAGCTGCTCGGAAAGCCTGATTTAAAGTCGTCCGCCGAATACGCTTCAGCAAAGCCGAGGATGAAGGTCAGACCGGCAGCCCGTGGCTGGGCAGCCGCCGGGCGGGTCGCGTTGCTGGCCGTGCTCCTGCCGCTGTGCTGCCGGGCGGCGCCGGAGCGGCTCCGCTACGCCATCGCCGAGGAGCTGCCCAGAGGCTCGCTGGTGGGGCCGCTCGCACGGGACCTGGGGCTCAGCGCCGACGAGCTGCCGGCGCGCAAGCTGCGGATAGTCGCTGGTGACGAAAAGCAGTACTTCATTCTCGGGGAAGACAATACAAATCTGCGGGTAAACGAGAGGATAGACCGAGAGGGCATCTGCGGGGCTGTGTCGCCCTGTGTCCTCCGCTTGGAGTCATTCATGGAAAACCCTTTCGACATGTTTCATGTGAGCGTTACTATCCAGGACATCAATGACAACGCTCCGCGGTTTAACAAAGAATTTGTTACCATAGAAATGATCGAGTCGACGCCTCCTGGGAGCAGGTTCGCACTGGGCAGTGGCAGAGACCCCGACATCGGGGTAAACTCACTACAAAAGTACGAACTTACCCCCCATCCACTCTTTTCACTCTTAGTGAGGGAGAGTCCTGATGGGACGAAACACGCGGAACTGGTACTGGAGAAAAACTTGGACCGCGAAAAACAGAGAAATCACCATTTGATACTGACGGCACTGGATGGCGGGGATCCAGTCCGATCCGGAACAGCCCAGATTAAGATTAACGTGACCGACGCAAATGACAACCCACCAATATTCACCAAAGAGATCTACAAGGTCCGACTGATGGAAAACCTGCCAGAGGGCTCCTTAGCTTTTCAGGTGAAAGCTACTGACAGTGACGAAGGTACAAATGCAGAAATTGCCTACTGTTTCAGTGACATCGCAGACAGTGCTCGCCAGCTCTTCTCTCTGGACCCCAGGACAGGGGATGTGAAGGTTACAGGCCCCTTAGATTATGAAGAAGGGAAATATTATGAAGCCACTGTTGAAGGCAAGGACGGGGGTGGGCTCACTGCGCATGCCAAAGTACACATAGACATTATAGATGTAAATGACAATACGCCGACCCTTTCCTTCCTGCCTATCTTGAACCCGATACCCGAAGACTCAGTCCCAAGCACAGTTGTAGCTGTCATCAATGTCCGTGACAGAGATGCGGGAGAAAACGGAGAAGTGAGCTGTAACATGGACGGAAATCTGCCTTTCAAATTAGAAATGTCGTCAGAGAACACCTATAAACTAATAATAGCCAGTGCCCTGGACAGAGAAACAGTGTCCGCTTACAATATCACCATCACTGCAAGGGACCGGGGCAGCCCGGCGCTGTGGAGCAGCACGGAGGTGGTGCTGGAGGTGTCGGACGTGAACGACAACGCGCCGGTGTTCGAGGAGGCGGCGTACAGCGCCTACGTGTCGGAGAACAACTTGATGGGCGCGCTGGTGGTGCGCGTGAGCGCGCGGGACGCGGACGCGGGCGCCAACGGGCGCGTGAGCTACTGGCTGGCGGGCGGCAGCGCGGGCGCGGCGGGCGCGGCGCCGCTCGTGTCGGTGGAGGCGCGGAGCGGCGCGGTGTACGCGCAGCGCTCCTTGGACTACGAGCAGTGCCGCGAGTTCGCCGTGGCCGTGCGGGCGCAGGACGGCGGGGCGCCGGCGCGCAGCTCCACGGCCACGGTGCGCGTCTTCGTGCTCGACCAAAACGACAACGCGCCGCGGGTGCTCTACCCGCCGCCGGCGGGGGCGGCCCCGGGAGGGGCGGTGGCGTTGCCGTCGGCTTTCGAGGTGGTGCCGCGGTCGGCCGAGGCCGGGTACCTGGTGGGCAAGGTGGTGGCGGTGGACGCGGACGCGGGGCGCAACGCGTGGCTGTCGTACGAGCTGGTGCAGGCGTCGGAGCCGGCGCTGTTCCGCGTGGGGCTGCAGAGCGGCGAGGTGCGCACGGCGCGGGCCGTGTCGGAGAGGGACGCGGCCAAGCAGCGGCTGGTGGCCGTGGTGAAGGACCACGGGCAGCCGGCGCTGTCGGCCACGGCCACGCTGCACGTGGTGCTGGCCGAGAGCTTGCAGGAGGCGCTGCCGGAGCTGAGCGAGCGGCCGGCGGGCGCCGAGGCGCCGGCCGAGCTGCAGTTCTACCTGGTGCTGGCGCTGGCGCTGCTGTCGGCGCTCTTCGTGCTCAGCGTGGCGCTGGCCGTGCTGGCGCGGCTGCGCCGGGCCGGGCCGCCCGCCGTGCTGCGCTGCCTGGGCGCGCAGCGCTTCTCCGTGGCCGGCGCCGCCTTCCCGGCCGACTTCTGCGAGGGCACCTTGCCCTACTCCTACAACCTGTGCGTGGCCGCGCCGGCCCGCGCCGCCCCCGAGGCCGCTTGGCCGCCGCCGCCGCTGCCCATCCTGCCCGCGGAGGAGCTTGTGGCCGGGGAGCCCTGCGAGAAACCGAGCCCGAGCAGCAGCGCCGTCCCGGGAGAGCTGCCCGCCGACCCCGACGCACCGCAGGTCAGTAAGTCCGTTCTGTTCGAGCCCTTCCTAACTGTTGTCCTCTTTTCTTCTGTTTTTCCCCGCGTGTTGTGAGTGGGGAGTGCTGGTCCCTGTCTCCGTCACAGAGTGAAGGAACGGGGCCACTCCATCCTGTAATAGTACTCAGCAGTGACACTTCCTGGTTCTTCGGTAGTCACAGGCTGTATTTCGACCGAAGGTGTTGTATGCAACATTTTAACTAATAATGGTGAAGGCGAATTGTTACTCTGAGGAGGGAGATCCTCTGATTCCGCATGAAAGAACCATGGAAACCATAGTGACATTATGTGTTGGATATTTTTCCTTCATGATCGATTTGTCCTGAAACTATATTCTTGGACCTCGTTGATAGGTCCACACAAATCTTTCAGTAATGCTTTTTCGGTATTGGACTCCCAAAAGAGTTCCAGTACTTCATGAATGGAAAAGTGATAGGTTCTCCATCCAGACTGAAAGAAGAGAGTGTCGCCTATCTTTCCTTTTTCTTTTAATTTTTCTTTTTTCCTTTTTCCTTTTTTTTAACCGTTTATGTTATTTCTTTCATATACCATTATAGACAAAAAATGAGGTCTTACAAAAAAAAAAAAAGAGCTCGTAATTTGTGTTTCAGAGTCTGTTTTCTTTTCATATTCTTTTTATGAAAAGACACGTGCTTGGACCTTGTGTAGAGAATTCTTCATCTTAGATTTTGTGTTTGGGGATTGTTTTTGTTTCAGTAATAGTTACATCTGTCTGTTTAAAAAGATAGGCAACTAAGATCCGAAAAAGGAGATTTGTCTAATGACAACTGAGGCACAAGTATATTTGCACATTTATCAAGCGCTACCCCAACTGAGAGTGTGCAGCCGTACTTCTCTTCTCACACTGTCCTGAAGTATTCTGCTGAAAATATGTCGTAGCTATGTGAATATACAAGAATTTGCACAATTAACAAGCAACAATCCTTTACACCTTGATTTCTGAGGAAAGAAAAGCCTCTTCCTGGGGCTGCAGAATGATGTGATTGCATGTAAATATACATAACGTATCCAGGTTCACTGCAGGTGCTTTCCAGCACCTTGAGTAGTGGTAGGTACAGTCATAACCGAGTGATCAAGTGACGGACAGCCTGAAACACAGGAGTGGGAGAATATGAATTTCTAGGAGTAGGGGAGCCTGCTCCTGCACTGTGGCCTCAGGAAGGTCTTCTAGGGAAAAAGCCCGGAGGGTCTGGCAAATGGTTGAGCAATCCCTCTCCTCCGGAAATGTCGGGGTCTGGGGTCGTTTGCCGTCTCAGTTTCAGTGTGTGTACGCCACTTTGTTCCAGCTTTAGAGGTCTCAGTATCAGTCAGTGTTGGTGGAGTAGGTAATTTAGGTATTATGAACTAAGATATTTAAACTAAAAGTTCCAGACGCCCGGCTAAATAAGCTTAACACCTGTGGTTTTCCAGGAGATGTCGGGGTGTGTGTCTGATCGTGTACATCAGAGCCCGTTTTCTTTTGCTATTCTTGTACCAGTTATTTAATTGTAACTTCTAAAAATACTTGTGATGAAAATTTTGCTTTGGAACTATTGTATTACGATCCTTAGTACTCCATGCGTCGTATTAAGGAAACTATTTGACATATACATTGTGCGTGCAGTGCCGGGAGGAGGCTGCGGGCGCCGCTGTTGACCGAGAGGAGCGAGAGAAAGGCCGGAAAGCTGCAGCCCCGCCCGCTGCGGCCCGGCTCGATCGGTCTCCCCAGGTCTGGCTCGGCGGCCGGGCGGTTTGCCACCGTCCCCGCGCTGCGGAACCGTGCTGAACCGAGACGGAGTGCCCGGCGGCAGCGGCTGGGAGCGGCGAGCCAGAGCTGCACCGTGAGCCCGATCGGTGACCGGCGGCGGGAGCTCCCAACGCAGTTGCGGTGCCAGCGGTGGTGATGTGCGCGACGGGGAGGCGCTGGGGCCCGCGGCAGCGAGTCCTGCTCTGGGGCGTCCTGCTGATGGCCTGGGAGGCGGCGTGGGGGCAGCTGCGCTACTCGGTGCCCGAGGAGATGCCCAAGGGCTCGTTCGTGGGCGACGTGGCCAAAGACCTGGAGATGCAGCTGCCGGAGCTCAGCGATCGCGGTGTCAGAGTTGTCACGGAAGGTACGAGGCAGCATTTTGTTCTTCACGGGAAGACGGGACATTTAGTGACTGCCGAGAGAATCGACAGAGAGCAGCTGTGCTCGGGTGTGCAGCAATGCGTGCTGCGCTGTGAGCTGATAGTGGAGGGGGAAATGAAGGTTTATGGAATAGAAGTAGAAATCACGGACATTAATGACAATGCGCCCAGCTTCCGAGAGGCAGAAAAAGACCTGAGACTGAGCGAGATGACAACCCCGGGGTCGCGGTTTCCCCTGGCCGAGGCTCATGATCCGGACTTGGGACAGAATTCCCTGCAGAGCTACGAGCTGAGCGGCGACGAGCACTTCTCGCTGGCCGTGCAGACGGGCCCCGGCGGGGATCAGCGTCCCGAGCTGGTGCTGGCGAAGGCGCTGGACCGGGAGGAGGCGGCGTTCCACGAGCTGGTGCTGAGGGCGAGCGACGGCGGCGATCCGTCCCGGACGGGCACGGCGCGGATCCGCGTGACGGTGCTGGACGCGAACGACAACGCGCCCGTGTTCAGCCAGGCGGAGTACACGGTGCGTGTGCCGGAGGACGTGCCCGTGGGCTCCGTCCTCGTCACCGTCACGGCCACCGACGCTGACGAGGGCTCGAATGGGGACGTGAAATACAGTTTCCAGAGAATTTCACACAGTGCTTCAGAACTTATCCATCTCGACTCTGAGACAGGAGAAATAACTGTCAAGAACGACTTGGATTTCGAGGGATTCTCCTCCTATGAACTGGAGGTGCAGGCACGGGACGGAGGAGAGCTTTCCGACATGGCAAAAGTCGTGATCACTGTGACAGACGTCAATGACAACGTGCCTAAGATTTCCGTGCGGTCGGCTCTGAACGAGATCTCGGAGGACGCTCCGTCAGGGACGGTGGTGGCCTTATTGCACGTGCAGGATCGGGACTCGGGGGCCAACGGCGAGGTGCGCTGNCAACGGCGAGGTGCGCTGCTCCCTCGACGGGGGAATCCCGTTCCGCCTGGAGAAGTCCTTGGAGGGGTACTACCGCGTGGTGAC
>VZRE01016469.1:0-89360 GCA_013396775.1 Cephalopterus ornatus
TGGACATCAGTGACAAGTGGTGTCCCTTGGGGGTCCATTTTGGGACCAGTGTTATTTAGTATCTTCATTAATGAGGTAGACGAAGGGATTGAGTGCACCCTCAGCANCACCCTCAGCAAATTTGCAGATGACACCACACTGAGTGATGCAGTTGACACACTTGAAGGATGGGATGCCATCCTGGACGAACTTGAGAAGTGGGCCCAGGAGAACCTCCTGAGATTTAACAAGACCAAGTGCAATGTGCTGCACATGGGTCAGGGCAACCCCCAGTATCAATATAGGCCAGGGTATGAACAGATCGAGAGCAGCCCTGCTGAGAAGGACTTAGGGGTGCTGGTGAATGAGAGGCTGAACATGACCAGACCATGTGCACTCACAGCCCACAAAGCCAAACGTGTCCTGGGCTGCATCGAAAGCAGCGTGGCCAGCAGGTCAAGGGCGGGGATTCTGCCCCTCTACTCTGCTCTTATGAGACCCCACCTGGAGTTCTGCATCCAGCTCTGGGGTTCCCAGCACAAGAAGGACACCAACCAGTTGGAGCAAGTCCAGAGGAGGCCACCAATTTGATTAGAGGAATGGAGAACCTCTCCTCTGGGGAAAGGCTGAGAGAGTTGGGGTTGTTCAGCCTGGGGAAGGGAAGACTTCAGGGTGACCTCGTTGTGGTCTTTCAATACCCAAAGGGGACCTACAAGAGAGATGAAGAAGGACTTTTTACAAGGATAGGTAGTGATAGGACAAGGGGGAATGACTTCAAACTAAGAGAGGATAGGTTTGAATTAGGTATTTAGAAGAAATTGTTTACTGTGAGGGTGGTGAGGCACTGGCGCAGGTTGCCCTGAGAAGTTGTGGATGCTCTGCCCATGGAAGCATTCAAGGCCAGGTTGGGTGGGGACCTGAACAAACCTGGTCTAGTAGAAGGTGTCCCTGCTCATGGCAGTGGGGTTGGAACTATATGAACTTCCAACCCAAGCCATTCTATGATTCTTTGATTTTGAAATTGCCTAAATCTACTGCTGCTGTAACAAAACAGGCATCATGTGTTCTGGGTATAGAACAATTCTTTGCCCATAAGTAAGAGTAGTATAGAGCAATGCAACTCACGCTTTCTCTCCCTCTCCAGAGCAGGTTTTTGTAACTGATAGCAAAATAGGCATTTGTGGGGCATTTAAGGAATACTGTTTTATCACATTGATAGTGAAGCTCACTTACTCCCAGAAGTCCATTCTTATTTCTTAGACATGAAGACTTAATTATTTTCAGATTTCAATGTTGAATTTAAATACTTTGAGTTTCTTAAGAAGCTTTTTTTTTCCCAAAAAGTAGAGAAAGACAAGTAGTTCTGTTTACTTACCCCAAACAAGCCATATTTGACAAAACAGCTAAGGCAAGAGATTATTTGTTCTGAGTGTCATTTGCTGAATATCATGTCTCCTGACCTTTGATCAGATGAGCATTATTGGAGATTATTTGGATCAATAGTGGCATATGACATACTTCCAGTATCTCTACAGAATATATCTGATTATAGCAGATTAGTACCTGTAGATATAAAATGTCAAATCTACTGTGCACATTTAGGCCTTCCCAAACATCTGTTCAGTGAGATCTGAGGTTGTTGTTTTGTGTATGTTGAGGGTTTTTTGAGGTGAGTCTACTTTAAAAAAAAAAAAAAGGCAAAATTAAAAAAGCCATTAAGTAAATTAGTAATTTGATCTGAATAGAACATTTGAGATTTCACTTGTAAGATGTTTGTTTTCACTTGGTTTGTCATTTGTCCAGAATCAAGTACAATGAAATTTGTAAGGAGGTATACATCTGTTCTGCTCTAGAAGCTGAGATAAACCCCTTTTGTCTTAAGCTAAAAGCTGAGAGGTGAGAGCGAAGAACATGGAAAATGAGCACATTAGGTGGAGAAAAGAGCTCATCTATATACTGGTGTGATTCAAGAACTGAAATTATTTTCATGATTTCTAGTATTTAGGATAGAGTTAGGCTACTATTTTTCTTTCTAAATCAGAGTTGCTTGAAGACATTTTTTTCTAAGTAGCCATTAAAATGTGTAATATTTTGTTGCCATATAAGAACTGAAACATTAGTTTATTCAGAGTCACAGTGTGTAACATACTACAGTATGGTTCTTTACTCCCTTTTCCTTAGGCTTTTGTTCTCTGTGTAATAACTCATATGGCACTTTCTTTCATTCTTTCTCTGACTTTCCTTACTTCATTTCTATCTTAAGTCTTTGAACAGATCATTTACCACTTTCCAAAGATGCTGCTGCTTTAGGCCTGTTGCCAGGCATAGTGAATGATAAAGCCTGAGAACAGACCAGAAAGGGCCTAGTAAGTGAATGTTTTGTTTCTGCTTATCATGACATTGTAACTTAGGTAATTCAGTAATTTGACTTAACTTTTGTGCATCCTAGCTGTGAACATGAACTCAACATCGTCACCTTTGTGGCTCTGAGTCCTAACTTTGAGCCAAAGCTGACATTACCTAAACAATATTTGTTAGAATATACTTAAAAATATATATATTTTTTATATATTTAAGTATATATATATATACTTAAGAATATACTTAAAAATACTTAAAAATAGTAAAGCCTTGGAATTAAATATCATCAGAGCATGGACTATTAATTGCATTAAACTCCTGCATCCATTAAATACTGAAAATGTTTAAGACCTAATGAAGTCCCTATCTCCAAGATGCCAATTTTCTAAAAGTCACATGGAATGAGACACTGTATCTGTGATGTTTGTATTATTGCATGTGGTCATAAAGGGAATATTTTGAGGCAGTGTTCTTTCAATATTTCATAATATCACTTTGGAATTCTTTTCTTTCTTTTTTCATTCCAGAAAGTAAATGATCCAGTCCTTTTTAATAAAGGAATTACATAATATTTGCAAGAGATTTATAGATTTGAGGAGATATTCAAAATGGTAGTCACATCCATTACAAGCCATGTATTTACTATTTCAGTAACAGAATACTGATTTCAGTTGTAGTTTTCATCACTTTCATGAGTGGAAAAATTAGTTGTAGAAAAAGATTATGTTTTTTGTGTATGTGCATGTAGTAATAAATGTTAAATTATGTACTTTTGTAGCTTTATTTCTTTACATATCAGTATCCTTATATGTGTTTTCAGAGGTATTCTGTGCATGTTTGAATCAAGGTAATGTAAATGAAATCATTTCCATTGCTTTGTTTCTAAGGAGACAAGTGTAGCATACATGTATGCTTTCAGATACTGAACAATTTCTAAGATTGCTTTTAGAATGTCAACGAAGTGTGTCTTCAATTGTTTCTTTGTTCTAATTCATATTGTAACTCATTAAATTTATTATGATCAAGACCACTATCAATTCACATATTTTGAATTTAAAACTATTCATTTATTCATATTATTTCCTAGTATTCATTCCTGATTTTAAAATGCTTTAAGACAATTATAAAATGTAACAGTGACCTAAGATGTGAGATCCTTAACGTTAAACTGAGCAGCTTTCAGGAAACTGGTAGTTTGAAATATTTAGTGGTTTCCTCAAAAACCCAGCACGAAACCATTTATTACATCTTGTTGCCACATACTCCCTCTCAGTTCCCTTCCAATTCTTTTTTGACTATCCCTGATGCAATTCGCCTAAGAAATCAATGTCTGTAGGGCGTTACTTTATGTTCCTAAGTTATTTTCATAGCTGCTCTTCTACAAAATAGTTCAGAAATAGACTTAAAATATAATGGAAACAAAGAAGGCAAGTTTAGACATAGTAAAAGGTCAATACTCCCCAGTATGACTGATCATACATAACCAAGACATTGGATTTGCCTCATTCTTGAAAAAGGTGCTGTATCACTGAGGCTGTTAGTACTTTCAGCTTCATAATTCTTTGGAGAAAAGAGAGCTGAAGAATTAGCATTGTATCAAACAACACACCATCCAATTTCTCTCTCTGTATTGGTGATCCAGTACACAAGTAATGCTTTGACTTCAACTTGATTAATGTGTTTCTTAACTATTTTCTAAATTAATCTCAATAGGTTAGTTTTAGGCCTGTTTCCTTAGACTCTTTGAAACAGCTGCACCTTATACTTCATGTGCTCATATTTCTTCTTACAGTCAGGGAACAGATAAAGGCACTAATCACAAAGACATCTCTACTTTCCCTCCTAACTTTGCATCTCTCTAGTTTTCTGTTTGCTAGCTTCCTTTTCTGTTCTTGCTTTTTGTAACCTTGGAATAGGTTCCATTATTGTACACAGAGATTTCTCTCCTTTCAGAACCCACTAATATTAAAGCAGTTTCAGAACCGATAACTTTTTGTTGGATTAACAATCATCAATTTAATGAGTAGTATCTGTGTTCAATATTGTATTATGTTGAATTCTAATATGGCTCTGGGTTTAGAGTTAGGGGATATGGAATGCATCCATTCGTATTCAAAATCTCTCTATATATATTTAAGTTTCTTTACACAGAATCACTGGATATTCTGAGTTGGAAGGGACCCACAAGGATCATCGAGCCCAACCCTTAGCCCTGCACAGGACCATCCCTTAGAGTCACACTGTGTGCCTGAGAGCATTGTCTAAATGCTTCTTGGACTCTCTCAGGCTTGTTACTGTGACAGCTTCTCTGGGGAGCCTGTTCCAGTGCCCAACCACCCTCTGAATGAAGAACCTTTTTCTCATATTTAACCTAAACCTCCTCTGACACAATTTCAGGCCATTCCCTCAGGTCCTGTCACTGGTAACCACAGAGAAGAAATCAGTGCCTGCCCCTCCTCTTCCCCTCATGAGGAAGTTGCAGACTGCCATGAGGTCTCCCCTCAGTCTCCTCTTCTCCAGGCTGAACAGACCAAGTGACCACAGCCACTCCTCGTATGGCTTCCCCTCCAGGCCCTTCACCGTCTTCATTGCCCTCCTTTGGACGTTCTCTAAGAGCTTAATATCTTTCTTATATTGTGGTGAATTATGTACACATTCCCTTATTTTTCTCTATCTTTGTTGTTAGTTTTTGCAACTTCATTAAGATTCTGCTATATGGATTTGAGCCCTTAGCTCCATGTTGTCTAGCTTTATCACATATTCTGCATTCAGCTCAATCTTCAGCTAAAAGAGTGGCTCTGCTACATCACTAATATCTCTTCTGTTCTTGTACCTCAGCTTTCTGTGGCTTCCAGTTCCTCCAGTGTTTTCTGCTCTCCTTCTCCTTCCATTTTTCATTTGCTGATTTCTTCACTCATGACTATGTCCTCATCAACAAGAAACGTTCTGACAGACTCCTGTGCTGATTCATCCCAATTTTTTTTTAATTACTGTTTTCACATTCAGAAATAAATCCATGATCTCCACAAAATGAGTTCTCTGTTCCTTCAGTTCCTTCACCTTTCCATTTCAACAACTCTTCGTTTAATGGTACTGTGAGAGGTCAGTTACCTAAAGGCCTTTTACCCAATGGTAATGTTCTGTTTACTTAGATGTGGGGAACAATAAGTTCAGTGAATGGAGCAAGGAGTCACTGATATGAGGTAGCTAAGTTATTTTTAGTGTAACAGTCTGAATGTT
Organism: Cephalopterus ornatus; assembly: GCA_013396775.1. NCBI lineage: Eukaryota > Metazoa > Chordata > Aves > Passeriformes > Cotingidae > Cephalopterus > Cephalopterus ornatus. The sequence goes on from VZRE01016469.1 coordinate 5,581, forward strand.
TGAAAAAATGTTTTTTTGACTACAAAAGCATAAGGAAGATAAATGTCAAGAAAGAAAGGTTTCAGCCAAAGGACAGTGTTGGCAAACAAACAAACAAAAAAAGGATGTATACTAGTACTGAATTACTTTACACTCGACATTAAGGAAGCTATCTTAGTAACAGGGAGAATACGACTCTGAAATAGCCCTCCAAGATGACTAATGGGGGTTAAAAGAGGAGTGGCCAAGAAGGTGATTTATTGTCTGGCAACATACCAGACTCTGACATAGGTCTCAGAGAATGTGCTTTATTTTGCTGTGTGCTGCCAGTCTCACCTGTGTGGAGGCCTTGCATTACCAGACTGTTCTTCAGGTTCTAGCCAGGGTCTGTACCCTCAGACTGGTCCATCCCTAGTGTATCTTTCAGGAGGATACTCATACAGATATAATGGTCCTACTCATCCTCATCTCATATCTTCTGTATACTTTATTGTTTTCACAGATGCGGAAGATTCTCATTGTTTTATCCGCCCTGCCCCCTCCCTTCCATGATTTTGATGTGCTTAGTAAGTGGGAAGTTAGCATGTGCCAGAGACTGTCCCCAGTAGCCAATATGAATGAAGGTACTCTGATTTGAAGACATCAATTTAATATGGAAAAGGGAAGGGCCCATAACATGGAAAGGGCCAGTACTGCTCCATTCACTGGTGTAAATGTAGCTGTTACTACCAAGTCTCTGCTGACCTCTTTATAATTACATATTAGAAATTGCATTCCATCCTCCTGTATGTAACCTGATAGATTAATTTTCATCTTCTGTTTTCTTTGGTAATATTTGTGGTCCCTGAATTCAGTTGCTGAGCTATGTCTGTAATTGCATTTACATGTATATTTCGAGTGTGTCACTGAGAAGACTTCCATGTCAGCCTTCTCTTTTTCTGTTAGGATTTCCCAGATAGCTATCCTTTGTCCCTTTCAATTTGCTAGATAACATTTGCTGCAAAGAAATATTTCTGTTTCTCCCTTACTTTGGTACTCTTCTGTTAAGTAATTAGGAATTGAAGCTAAAAATGGCCAAATAGAATCTGAAACTTCCTGTTGCTGACCATTGCAGAGCTCGTGTGTTCTTCAGTTTGAATTCCTTTAGAAGTTCACACTTTCACTGTAGGAGCAGTAAGTCCTATAGATGTTCTCTGAATACTGTTTTAAAGATGCAGCCTTTTCTTTCTGTCTCCACTTGAGTCTACACTTTTGTCCTGTTATGATTCAATTCTTGCAACATCCTTCTCTGTGACCTTTGCAAATTCAATATTTCTTTACTCTCATCTGGATTCAGTTCTTGCTTCAGAGTTAATTTCCTGCCCTATCATTTTGTCCATCTTTCACATTCCTCCACTGGCTCTCATCTTAAGTATGTCTTTGAGCTCAAACAGAACATAAAGCACTCCCTGACAGATCCAGCTTTCATTTCAGTCTTGTTAGCATTACGGATTTAACTTAGTTCACCTACCTACTTCAAAGTTGAACTTAAGCTGTTTCTCCACCTGCCTTTAGGCATGATCGTGGCCCAATGCTTCTGCAATTCTCAAGTCAGAATTTTATATCTTTACTTCCTAGTATCAGGAGCCCTAATGCTACTTCAGAATCTTTCTCTGTCATTAGTAGTTACCCTGATGCCTTCAGAATTTACTACGTGCCATTTTCTTTGCCCACCCCTTGCCTTTCACATTTTAATGTGTAGTATGCTGGATCCAGCAGAAAATATCTCTCTGGTGACTGCAGTCCCTATGTTACCTGAAATATAGCTCAATAAACCTCAAGGCTTGTTGAGCTCACACCGATCCAAAAGCTTGTTGAGCTCACACAGATCCAAAAGCACTCCCTGACAGATCCACCCTTCATCTGAAGGTTTACTGAAGGCAATATGAAGGAGGAAGGGCAGTGTAATCACTGAAAGAACTGGACCAGTTCAGACCCCTAGTAACAGTGAGTGCAGAAGCTGAATAACTGTTGCTGTCTGGATTCTGTACTCAAATTCCCTTAAAGCTGGTTTTGACTATAATGCAGTAGCTTGTAGGCCTCTCAGTGAGCAGTAAGACAATTGTTGCTCTTTTCTATCCTTCACTTCTCCTGGAAGGATCCAGTGTTATCTTTTAGTTTTCAAATCTAGCTCTATCAGTTGAGGAACACAGCAAATGCAGACATATCTGTAAGATACTTACTCTTGCCATTTAATGCCTCATTTCATTTCTGGTATTGCTGGTCCACCAATGAATCTTTCTCTTCAGACCCTTTTTTTATTAAACTCTCATCCTTGCCTTAATCGTAAGAGTAACCTCAGTCACTCTGTCAGTCCTAGGCTAAAGTGATTTGTTTTAACAAAAAAGGACAGCTCTTCTAGCTTCTTAGGGAACTGCTAGAGCTTTTTATTACATATCTGAATTCCTACTCTCAGGCCACTTGTATCACCACAACACATACTTGCCCTCCTTACTAGACCAAGCAGGTAAATAAGTCCTTTCATTATAACTTCTAGTTAAAGCTCAGCAAACACGATGTTCAGACGGCACCTCACGTGTTTCAGTGTGTGCCCATTGCCTCTGTCACTGGGCATCACTGGTAGTTGGGGCCTGATAATAGTTGTCCTTTTTAATGTGCTAATTTAGGGCAAACATCCTTTGGGCATTTGAGTATAACTAATATATGTATAAACACACAGTATTTACACTCATAGTCATATCTTAGCTGGTGGTGTTGTCCAGATCATTTTCTAAGGGTGGCCATTAAAATTTCCTATAAAGTCTTCATTTTTGCTGTCACCAACTATCATTTTTTACTCAGAGATTTGCAACGGGCCCAGTAATTAACCTAGTTCTTCAGCCTACTTTGAATTCTTTCCTGAACTCTGATTATAAACTCAGTACTAATCCTTTCTACACAAAAGCCCAGTGTCACATAATGGTTAAAAAGCAAAGATTTGTCTGTTCACTGCTAGTTACATCTCTCATCCTCAACCTATGAGCAGTACCTGATCGTTTCAATGACTCTGAGCAGTGTACTAGTATACTAAACCTTTCTGATACTTGATATGTTAGTTTTCAAAAGCATAGGTGTTTGCATCTGCCTAATCCATTAGTTGTTTTCCATCATTTGGTCTGCTTGTTGGTTTTCTCTTACTTCTGCACAAACAGGGTCCATGGGGTTGCTTAGTTTTCCAGGTCTCCATTTAAACAGTGAGAATTCTATTGCAGCTTTTCTGTAAGTTGACACTTTTTGGTGGTGCTTTTATGCCAGTACTATACAACTTCTGTCACCTCTGATGCTGTAACATTTTGTGGCAGTTCCAGTCACTTCTCTCTACTTTAAAAAACACAAAGGAAGTAGAAGTCAGAATGTGAAATGTGTTGCTCATTCAGATTGATTTTTAAATAGCAGTTACTATACCCATGCATTCTAAACATTGCACAAAAATTTTGAGTAAGATACACTATTTAGTATATCTACATAGACATATTTTCATATGATATGTTGTGTTCCAATAAAAGAAATGTTATAACCTTTCAACTTCAAAAGAAACTGGAACCACAGTCCATTTACCAAAGGAGATATCTAGCAGAATGTGCATAACACATGGACAGTCAGCAACAGGGACACCCTGTCAGTGATCAGTACCATTGATCAGATGGCTTGTTGGTGCTGACAACTGAGTCACAGGGCTCTTTTTTGCAAGTTCCTTAGTATGATTTAGATGAACCCAAAATAAGCAGTAACAATTTATGTTAGTCCACTTATAGTTGCTATCATAGTCTGTCCTGGTTTTGTCTGGGATAGAGTTAATTTTCCGCTTAGTAGCTGGTACAATGTTGTGTTTTGGATTTAAGGTGAGAATAATGTTGGTAATATACTAATGTTTTAAGTGTTGTAGAGTTGGGGTTACCCTAAGTTAAGGACTTTTCAGCCTCTCATGCTGCTCTATCAGCAAGTGGGCTGGGGGTGCACAAGAAGTTGGGAGGGGACACAATTGGACACATAGCTGACCCCAACTAGCCAAAGGGGTATTCCACATCATACGGTGTCATGCTCAATGTATAAGCTCAGGGGAAAGCTGCCTGGGGGGACACTGCTTGGGAACAGGCTGAGCATCATTTGGTTGGTGGTGAGCAATTCCTGTTCATTTTTATCACTCATTTTTCTCCGGTTTTATTTCTCTCTCTTTTTGTTATTTTCCTTTTCATTATTTTTTTTATTAAATTATTGTTATTTCAATTATTTAAGTGTTCTTATCTCAACCCATGAGTCCATGAGTTTTCTTAGTTTTAGCCTTCCAGTTCTCTACCGCATCCCACTGTGGGGGGCAGGGAATGCTGTGTCCATGGCCAAAAGCAGCATATCTTCTGCAAGCTGTTCAGCATCAAGCATTTGGTGGCTAGGGAATATATACATCTATGCTAGTAAAATTAAATTGGAGACCCACAGCTAGACTCCACTATTCTGTGTTCCAAGTCAGATTTGGGGTTTGAAAGTATAAAAAGATCAAGCCAAAATTATGTAAAATGCCCGTTCTTCTCTGAAAACCAGTCTTAGAAACAGCCTATGGCTTTACTAATATTTTATGGGTTCCCATTAGAATGTGAAAGTAGTGGCTGCTATATCTCCTAGTAAATTAAACAGCGTGAAGGCATGGGCCCAAGCACTATAACTCATTTGCCTATGTGGTTGTGCTGTTAGAAAACTCCTTGGCATTGTTCTCACCTTGAACTTTCCCAAATAATTCCTAGATATGGTTTAATTGTTACTCCAGTATAGAAACCAGTAGGCAGTTTGAATGTGGCTCTCCTCTCTGGATGGTGAGTTCTTGCGAGGATGTGTGCGGCCAGTCTATGCCAGTTGGCCTTACAGTCAAGGACTCTTGCACTCTTGAACTGATTCATAGAAATTTACACAGTGTATCTGTAACTTTTTTTAAAATGCTTTTGTTCTGCAGCAAATGTGCTATAAAAGATAGTTTTGTTGCTCTTTCATTCACCCTGGGACTGCTACTGCAGCACACCCAAGAGGCTGTAAATTCACTCTAATTTATACCCCACCAAGTCTTTTATCCATAGCAGTAGTCCTTGGCGAAAACTTCAAATCGTAACATTATGTAAAGATGAATAAAAATAAAAGGATATTGTGGTCAGAGCAGTTTGTTGTCAAGCAAATGCCATACCCATGTATGCTAAAGCATATCTATATATTCTGGCTGCTGCACTAATTGATCTTCAGCCAAAATTTCTATATTGCTGTTATGACCACTGTGTTTTTGGAAGTGTGGTTTTTATATTCAAATACCAATAATTAAGGATTTTCCACAGTGTAGTTTGTTTTTACTGCAGCATGCATACTCATAAATCTCAATGATTTCAGTATCATATGCTGTATGTAGCACTGTAGCACCATCTTGTGTGAGCTGCAAATGTGTTTTCTGTATACGCATTCAGCAATCTTGTTGAATAAAACAATTTTATTTAAAACCCTTTTAGTACAACTGAAATTGGGAAATGAGAACATGAAATAGCTCCCCCTTATAATCTATGATGGGTTTTGTAACAGTGCATTCATTTAAGATTGAATCCACTCCTACACTTTACTATCTCACAAATGCTATTTTTTTCCATCTTTTCATGCCTTAGTTTATGTCTAGTTTCCCTTCATTTTTTTCCTACTTTTACTGAGCTAATTTCAGAATACTCAGGAGTTTGTGCAAAAGGAATTATAGTCTTAATGCAAGTTCAGCCATGGAGGAGGTAACTATTAGTTGCTGCCATTCCTAAGTCCAGCATATTATAGTGGTCTTGACAGCTCTTCTTTTGAATGTGAAGAAAAAAGCTCTCACATCACTTTTAGCACTTTCAGTATATTATTTTGCTCTGTCAAATACCTATTTTTTCCAAGCTTATTAACGTATTTTGGGCTGTTATAAATACATAGTAACTCTAATTCTCCTTGAGTGATGATTCATTTGAACATTTAGATGATGGAAACACATATGTTTAAGAACTCAAAGTATAGGAATTTGTTGCCTTCATTGTAACATACAAATGCACTTTTACCCACGTGTGCTGCCTGAATGTGGCAGAGGGATAAAACACACCTCCTCTTCCTTTTTATATGCAACTGAGTAATAACTGTTTTCATGCCTTAACACCTGAAGAGTCCTGAACCACAGTATTTTTTGACTATTCTTTAATTAATACTAGGAATAAAAAGTTAGTCTTTTACTTCTGTGGATTTTGCTATGATTTCCTCAATCAAAATATCTAGGTTCAAACCAGACATTGCATAGGAGCACATCATATCATCCCAACTGCATCAAATGCTTGAATTCTTGGAGGAATATCATGTAATTGCTGAATACTCACACTGTCAGGCTTTCAAGTGTGAAGGTAAAAGAGCTATTTAGAAAAGCTGTAACGCCTTTTTTGGTAGGAGTAACTGGTGAAGATATGGACCTCATAAACATTTTCACATTAAAAAAATAGTGTTGTGTGGTTTTAGATCATGAATACAGATATCAGGAGAGAGAGATTGTGTGATCAAGAAAGACAGCGTTTGACTTCTCTGCAACCAACTCTCTCCCAGCACATGGCCAAATAATTTTGTATTAGTTCTTGATGACTGCTACAAATGCAGATCATGGAAGGAAAGAACTGATCTGTAGAATGAACGTATATATTGACAGATGCTGGGGGAAAAAAAAACTGTGCTGTTTTTGCCTACCTTTTTAGTCCAGTTTTCTTCTCTGTCCTCTTTTGGATGCGGTTTGTAAGCCTTGGAGGAAAAGCATTTTTCCTCTTTCTTTTGAAATGATAAAAGCAACAAGAAGAAAAGATCTGTGGGCATCAGTTGTTCAAGACAGACTGCAAAAAAAAATGTATCAATGCTCTCACCATCCTTTCTAGCTCTGTGCTTGCAATGTGTGTACTAATAAGAGCTTGGGTTTCCCTTTTTCCAATAGTTTTGACAGCAAGCAGGTGCAGCTAATGCTAAAAGCCTTTAATCTTGCATGCTTGAGCATTTGTGCAGCCATCATGTCCATATGTGCAGTACATCCTGAAATCTCTCCACCTGACTGTGTAAACATCATTATTTCCTCTTAACTAGTCTTCCACTGCACCTTCAGTTTTTCACTTCTAGATGCATTCATGTAAGAGATATAACTGTGTTCTAAACCAATGTTAAACAAATGCAACTACCTTGTATAGTTCAGACAGTTATAGGAATTGAGAGAAAACAGAATTATTAGTAAATTGAAGATATTCACTTAAATTAAAAGTTCAGTAGTAATGAACACTGAGATATTGGCTAAACATTTTCAACAGGAATCAAGGCTGGATAATAATATCCAAGATTTTGATGATTTTAAAACTAGATCAGAAGACTCGTGGCATGATTCCAACACCAGCTAAGGACTGAAGGAGACATATAAAAGACAGGTGTAAACAGAATAAAAGCCATTTGTATATGCACTGTAAAATACCACTGTGCAAACTAACTCACTTCCAATACATGAAAATGTAATCAGTTTTTTCCACTGGCACATTTTGTGGGTTATTTTTAACCTGCAAGATACACCAAAATTGCAGGCACTGCAAACCCAATGGAAAGATAAGGTAAAGTAGTGTGGATATTTTGTATTTTGCCATCCTATGTCCTGAGTTTTTAGTCAAAAATCAAATTCTCTGCTTTTCTGTGAAGAAACTGTTACAACACATGCCAAAACTAAAATCTGAGCAGGGGTTCCATTAGCAATCCGTCAGGAAGCCCTCACGGTTTCTTCAACACACTTTTCTTCCCACTGTCTCTGACTGTATGAGGCATACAGAAAAGTGGCTGATCTTTATTTTGTATACCGTACTACTTTATTAAATAGGCTGTGCCAATAGGTTGGAATTCAAATTTCACTTACTTAAGAACATAGTGGAAATGGAAGGGTTTTTTCATTAGTGGTTTATATGCTCAGATTATTTTCGTGTCTTTGTCACTGCTTTCTACTGTTGTTTAAGAATACTGTATTTAAGAACTTAGTGTGTGTGCAAACACTAGTAATTTCCTTTTAGTAATTTTCTTCTTATTTAATTTGTTTCATTTCAGATAACTCTTGGAGTAATCCAGTAGAAGTGACAGCACTTTATTCATTTGAAGGACAACAGCCAGGTGACCTGACTTTCAAAGCTGGAGACAAAATCACAGTTACAACTAAAACAAATTCCCAGTTTGATTGGTGGGAAGGAAGAATAGGAGGACAAACTGGCATCTTTCCAGCCAATTATGTTGCCATAAGTAACAACTAAATTTGTACAGCATAAAATGTTGAGGCAGCAATATATTCACACTGAAAAATATATTTTAACTTTTCAGATTCTATTAAAATGAGATTCTCAATCAAGACTATTCTAACAAAAAAAATGAAATGTATTGAATGATCATAACTTTCCCATAAACTTATTTCTTAAATAAACAGTAAGTGATAATCAGTTGATGAGAGTTTTATTTTTGAGCAACTTCCCATATAAAAAGTAATCCAGTTTGTGTCTAGTTTCAGTTCTGTCTTGCTGTATGGATTTGTTTTTTACATGAGAGAAAAAAATGTAAACAATTTAGAAATAGACATGCTGAAAAAATGCTGATTTTTATTAAAATATAATTTATGGTCTCTTTCTTTAATAAATGTGCTCAAATTTACTTCAAAAAGTTGGAGTTCCTTTTACTAAATACAGGTATTTTTCACAGGTATGCCAGATGAAATTCCTTTATACTTGGTTTTAGAAATCACTGTAGATATTGCAGTTTTTCTTAGTAACTGCTTTAGGTCTGGTCTCTAATGTTTGTCATTGTTAGGCATACAAAGACCATTTTTTAAATAGTCCCTCAGAACATACATAGGCTTATCCTTGATTCCTGTAGGAACTTGTTCCACAGATGGAAGACAAGATAGAGACATTTCTGCCTGGTACATAAGTAAGCTTGAATTCTTCCTGCTTCTTCCCATTTAAGACTTTCATAATGTTTAATCTCTAAGGAAAGAGCAACAGTGAGTAAATTGCAGAGTAAATAGAGTAAATTTATAAGGTAAAGTATAAGTAAGTAAGGGATATGTAAGTAAGAAAGGGAAGGTATTTCTGTAGGATATATGTAAGAGTAATATATAGCACTATCATTCTCAGATTTCAGCTTAATTTTATTTGTAAATCAACTTCATTTTACAGATAAACTTTAAAGTTGATGTGACAGAGCAGAGGTGAGAATGAGACTTGTAGTTTTTGAGAACCAGCTTAGTTTCCTTCTCAATGCTGAATATGGTGAATTTGCTTCTTATACGGAGTTAATGACAAAATGATAATTATGTTCCTTCAGTTTCAGCTTTTCCCCACTTGAAAATGTATTTTTTTAAATCCTTTTTACTTCTAGCAGTGCTATGAGTACCAGAAAATTAGTATGTGTGATCTTTCTAGCAACCAAGTTACAGTTGATGTGCTGTTATGATCCACTAATCTGTCAGGTAATCTTTAACCTCAAGTTATCTCATCTGAATGGCAAGGCTAAGCCTAGTGTAGATGAAGACTTAGCATCATTAGGAAATCATTCCATTCTACTCATTGGCAAAAATTTCTGGATTTCTTTCAGACTGGGCCACACATGTTTGATAAACAAGCTTAAAATGAGACACAAGAGATTGAAACCGTAGTCAAATGTGTTTACTACCTTTCAATGAAAATCCTTCGTAGAATTTTCTTCATAGACCAGACAGATGTGTGTGATCTGTCTTCACATAGATACAACCACCAAACAAATCCATGCTGCTTGCAGGTAATTTTTTTAGAAAATATTTTCCAACCAGTGGGAATGTGTTATATAACCTTTATGTAGCTGCAGTGAAAGTGTTAATATATGCCTTTAGAAGGACTGTTGTAGCATCTGCCGGTTTGAGGTGAGAAAGCAGGTTCTGTGTTTACCTATCTTTGACAGACTGCATCTATTGCTTCTTAATCCAGAAAACATTAAATAATCCACTATCAAGACTCAGTGAACAGGATTTATAATGTTCATAAGCTGGATATGTCAAATATTCACAAAGAATGACTCCTGCATTTATGATACCGTGTTGCTGCTCTTTAGCTATACAGTGTAAGCTGAAGCATCCACTAGCAGAATTGTGCTGTAATACTTCATTAGTCATTTCCAGAATGCTGACTGCTTTTTCAGCAAGTACTTGCCTTTGTGTAGAGTTGTTAAAGCTTCTTCACTCATTTCAAGTGTCTTCTTCCATGAAACTGTCAGAATTTATGAACTTGCACAGAAAAATCTTGTTATTGTTTATGTAAATTCAGTTTCTTGGATTGCCTTAGCTGAGTTTGGGGAAATATGTGGGTTGTCTAAGTGTTCGTGATAGTCTGTAGACTGTGCAGGATATCACTGATTAATTACTAAATCCAAGCTGCATTTTGAGGGGGAAATATTAAATGAGAAGCCTGTCTCATAACTGGAATACGTCTTACTTTGTTTAAATATCATATAGGAGAGAAGATTCAGCAAATTAGCCTAATGCAAGAAAAGCCATTGGTTGTCAAAACCAAACCTTCTTGGAGCACTACGGAACTCTACTGCCCAATTCCAAGTGTCATCAACACAGACTGGATCAGCTCACATCAGTGGGCTTAGGCTTAATTCCAAAGGTGTTTATTTCAGCAAAAACACTTTACAGTGTTTTAAACATGCAGCCTGCATGCTTCAGTAAACTAAGAGATCTGTAAAGAACAGGTGGTGGTATCGGAGGTTCTCTGCAGTAGGTCTAGGAACAAAAACCTAGAGGTACACAGAGTCATCCATGAGACACGTGTTCTGGTAAGAGAGGTTTTCCATCAAAGAAAATCCGTATATGTGTTCCTTTGCTACTGGATGCCTGACCCAGATGCAGAAGAAAGAGAAGATATTGAAGAAGATGATGCCTCTGGTGCAAAGTATTTAAAGTGTTTGTTGACCAGTTATGAGGTGTCTGGCATCCAGCTTTTAGTGGGGGTTGGGAGAATAGATGTCTGTAGCACCAAATCAGTAGGAATCTGTTCTAGAAAATTAAAAATGAGTTATGGAGCCATGGGATTCCCTCAAGGGGATACTTAATAAAAGATACAGAGATTACAGGGGAAGTACTTCTGCTGTGGTTTGAGCAGATTCAATTCATCATCTTGCTCTTATAAGCAGTTACTTTCAGTGTGTAAAACAGCTATTTTTATTGTTGAAGCACAGCTAATCAGACAACAGTAATTTCTGTATATATAACACAAGTACTTTACATACTTATTTTGTGAGTATGTTTTATATATGACAGCTCACTTTACTGTCAGTCTTCATGGACCTCATTTTGAGCAAGGTGATTCCTGAAAGGTCATAGTTGGGAGTGTGTGCTCTGTGTTCAACATCATCAGGCAACTTAATCATAATTCATATTAACATGAAGTTTCATCACCCTAAATAGTCACAGTAGAATTCTTTCTTTGAGGAAATCCTATGGCTTGACCTTCAAATTTTGAGTTTCATGGAGTCTTCTACACTGGAGATATTCAAGAACCACTTGGATTCAATCCAGTGCAGCGTGCTCTAGGATGACCCTGCTTGAGCAGGGAGGTTGGACCAGATGACCCACTGTGGTCCCTTTCAGCGTGGCCCATTCTGTGGTTCTGTGATTCTTAACATGTCTTTGGCAGCTTACATAATTTTTTTCCTTCATGTTTGTTTGTGATACTTTAAATACATGGCCAAAACCATAATTAGACAGTGTTCAGATTCTATTATTTATGATATCTTTAAAAATTAAAAAAAATCTGTTAATTTACTAGTAATTTAACTTTAACTCATAATTTTAAAAGTTACATTGCTAATAGGTGTAACTGCAAAATTTTTACCTCCATTCTTTTTTTCCTTGCAGACCATTACTGACCAAAAAATATTTCTGTTAGGTGCAGGTGTAAAGTTCCCTGATGGCTGATATCTCCATATCTTCAGCAACGAGTACACATGTAATTGCACTCTCCCTTCTCATATCAGGACAAACATTCCTGTTTACTGAACCTTTCACAAAAACTCCTCAGGCCGGTCTTTCTTGCTTGACTGTTTTATTTCACTTTTCCTGTATGTGTACACACACATGCACACTGGGTTGTTATTTTGGATCTGTGTTTGGATAAGAACAAGCCCAATCTGACTGAATGTTTTTCTCAGTGATGTTCTATTCTGTCGACCTTAATAAATTGGGAGTAGGATGGCAGACAGAAATTCCTGATTGGGTACTGGCATCTCCCTGAAAAATGACTGCATTTCTCCTTTAAAAGATCAATAAATTTCTACAGTAGCTCTAATTATGTCTGTACAAATGTTTAAGAAAAATTTTTACAAATTGAATCAAAATTTAGGGACTTAGATCCATATTTTGTGCATTTCTGCCAACTCTATACATAGCCTATGCCTATAGGATCATAAGGAAGACAAAAAGAGTTGTTCACGTTTGCAATAGATCCTTAAAAGAATTGTCTGATCTCAAGGAAACTGAACTTCAACTGATTTATTTCAGTTTATTTCAGTTGATTTATTTCGGGGTACTTCAATGCACAGAACTTTTGAAATTTAGATCTTTCTTCTGTGTTGCCTAAAAATATAGACATCCTACCTATAAGCATCTATTTCTAAAAAACTTGGCCAGAACATTTTGAAATTAAATTAGGTTTTATTGGGAATCTAAATTTATCCAACGCTTCAGTCTAAAAGTTCATGGGAAACCATTTGAGATTTTAATTGGTTCTTGCTTGATTCTTAATTGAATTAGAAATACAGCAAAGAAAACCTTTTGGGCTTTTCCCATACCATAACTAATGTAAGAAAAATAAATAAAAAGCTTCATTCTTTGGAAAAGATTTTTAGTTAATTTCATTTAAAATGAAGTGCAAATAGTTCCTTAAATGTGAGGAATGTATGAAGTAATGCATGCTAATCCTTACACTAGATTGATATCCACATCTTCTATATCTGTGATCCATCCTGTAATTCTTAACCTAAATCTTTTTTTAACAGTAAAAATAAAAATTGTGATAATAATAACCACTTTGCAGTTCTCTTCAACGGTTCTTGAGCCCTTTTACCTGGCAAAGTTCACATTCCATTTAACATCCTGGAAGAGGCAAATACTTGTAACATGCTTATGCATATTTCTAGCCTTCAGCTTGAGAATTTGCTTTATGCTGGAGTCTCCATTACAGGCAGAGAAAGCAGGCTGGGCAGTGCCTAGAGGAGCTAACCGTATGTGGAAGATCTGTCCAGCTGAAGAACAAGGACCTGCTTGCTTGTCAAACCTGAGGACATTGTCTGTAGTAGTAATAAGAGCCTGAAGGGCATTTTAAGTATATGGAGTGTTTCCAAGAACTGCTTGAATACAATGAATTCCGTTCACAAAAATGATAATCACAGTAAAAATAATTTTATGGTTTAAGACATTTTGAAGCAAAGAGTTTATTCTCCTCTTCTCCTTTCCTACCTGTGTATCCTTGTCCAGCCCTATTCCTGTGCTATGTGTCACCTATTAGTGTCTGACTTGCTGAATGCTCGAGGACTGTTTGACAGTGTCCAGGGCAATCAAACCTAACCTTCCTGTGGCCTCCCTCTAAACATCTGAGCAATGCTAACCACTGTTCCACATAGTTGTGGAGGGGAAAAAAAAAGACTAGTTAACTGGCTTTGGCAGCCTAAATTTTACAGCATTCTTCTAAATGAAAATTGTTATTCTGTCAAATCAGGTATGTAGTCTCACATCAAACATTATTAGAATTCTGAGTTTATGAACACTGTATTTTCACATTATTTGCAGTGTCTTTTATACTTTCATACATTTAATTTTATTTTCCAAAGGCAAATGCTAGTCAAATCATTTTCTCTGAGGGTTTTAAATAATTTTAGGCTCTAACTTTCATGCCAACTACATGTGAGCCTCACAATAAATTTAGATAATGCTATTGAGGGAGATAAATTAAACCCCTGGATGGAAAAGTATTGTCACAGATTGATAGTTCCAGCTGCTTGGGAGACATTTTTGATTACTAAAGCATCAAACCACTTAAATAGGTGCCATTCTGTAATATTTTATCAACTGCAGAAATTTGGGCCAAAATGAACTATTTTTAAGCAGAAGTGATGTCTGTTAAAATACTAGGTTTGATTTGTCTTACACATTCTGTGGTGGTCATTTTTTGTAGAAACTAGATCTGCCCATTACCTTTAAAACCTGTCTCAGGCTATTACTTGCTCTCAGCCTTGTATTCCCTTTAGTGCATATTGTATTTTAATTTTCCCAGTTTCCTTCTGTCATATTTGATGTCAAAGTTAAGGCCACAGTTAAGCCAAAAATTCAAAACATCAGTCTCTTATTCTAATTGGTTTTGTGTCAGCCATCAGATTGTTACAAATGTGAACCTGGACAAGCTGCTTTAAGATTTCGCAGCTGAAGATTGTATTTGATATGTTTGGGATCCCTCCTTCTACATATCTGATTTCATACTTTTAAGACTAACCCCTTGTTTCCTTCTGGGAATGCTGAAAATACTTGGGCCTGTTCCAGCTCATCAGTGGGATTCTTTTGGTAGCTTGAGGTATACTAAATTTTAGATGATGCTACATTTACTTAAATTCTTCATTACTCTCCTGACTTTACTAGGAGCCAGACTGCTGCTCAAATTACAGTTTAAAACAGAGATTATTATTATTGATATGCATCTGAAAACAACCCAATCAGTATTTTCTCTGTGGCCATCACACTCTCAAGCAATACATACCCTTAATGTAGCTTTCCAGTAGCTCACATTCTTAGCAGAAAGGATACAGGCTTTGATCAGTCCATGCTAAGTATTTTTTTTTCCTATGTTACCATCTATGTGTTCCTCTGCTCAGTTCCTTCTGTCGTTTAAAAAGCCATCTCACATGTTTGAAGCCTGGTACAACTTGAGCTCTGAAGAAGCCCTGAGCTCTGCAGATTCCTGTGCACAGTGCCAGCATCTTTTCCTCTGGATCCCTTGGACTCTGGTCATGAACACAGCAGCCAAAAAGGAAATAGATTTTGTCTTTGAAGATTCCTAGTCACAATTGCTCTTTTGATAGCATTAAAAAAAAAAATTACTATATAAAAAGTAAAATCCTATATCTATATCTACTTGTTTTGCTTTCTCGAGGTTTGGAACTTTACCTTCACTTCAGTTGGAGTATTTTATGATGTCAAGAATTTTCCTCTTGTAGCAAGAATTTGTCTTCTGATACACAGAGGTTCCCTTCTGTAAGGTAGCACTCATTGCCACACTGCTGATAAATACAAACAAAAGTGGAATCAGAATCAGAATGATTTGGGTTGGAAGGGACTTTAAAGATCTAGGTCTAATGCCCCTGCCATGGAGAGGATACCTTCCACTAGACCAGGTTGCTCACAGCCCCATCCAGTGTGGTTTTGAACACTTCCAGGTTTGGGGCATCCACTTCTCAGGGCAACCTTTTCCAGCAGCTCACCACCCTCACAGTAAAGAATTTCTTCCTAAAACCTAATCTAAACCTATGCTCTTTCCATTTGAAGCCGTTCCACTTTCTCCTGTCACTGCATGCCCGTGTAAGTCTCTCTCCATCTTTTTTGTAGCCTTCCCTTTAAGTAATGAAAGACTGCCTTAAGGTCTCACTAGAACATTCTTTTCTCCAGGCTGAACAACCCCAACTGTCTCAGCCTGTCTTCATGCTCCAGCCCTGTAATCATCTTTGTGGTTCTCCGTTGGACTCAATCCAGCAGGTCCATGTCCTTCCTATGTTGGGGTCCCCAGAGCTGGGCAGAGAATTCCAGGGTTCTCAACAATAGCAGAGTAAAGGGATAGAATCACCTCTGGCCACACTTCAGATGCATCTCAGGATGCAGCTGGCTTTCTGGGAGCAAGTGCACATTGTGAGGTCATGTTGAACTTTTTCTCCACCAACAATCCCAAATCATTCTCCCCAGGGCTGCTATGAAGTCATTCTTTGCCCAACCTGTACTTGTGCTTGGGATTTCCCTGACCCAGGTGCAGGATCTTGCACTTGGCCTTGAAGTGGGGGAGAAGTCCATTCAGCACCAACCAACACATCATTCAAAAAGCACTTTTATTTTCAAAAATATACCTAGATTTGAGCCATCTACTTTCAGGTACCAGTTCATAGAGGCTTAGGAGTTATTTAGGAGATGTAGGTTTCATGAAATTCTAGAGTGCTTTCTGGAGTCTGTAGTAGAGAAGATTAGCTTGTTCCTTGAAACTGCCATCCTAATGTCATTTTGTTGGCAATCCCTGAGGATGATCTCTGTTTATAAATGCTTTATACTTGCATTTCAAAAATAAGTTTGATGTTTTTCTCCATGACCCGCTAAATTAAGGAAGGAGACACAGTTTCAAATCCTATGTAACAAATGTTTCCAAACTGGAACATGAACCGAAACTATGGGTGACTGCCACTGTGAATGAAGACTGAAAAAACTAAGAAAGATATAATTAACAGCAATATAAGTTCTTATCTACTTTGGTAATAGGAATTAATATGATATATTAATCTTAGTTGCTGGTTTTGACACACTCAAGCTATCATTGCCTTTTTTGGTACTAAGAAAAATGCTGGATAAAAATATGTGTCTGTCTAACTTCAGAGAATTGTTTTAGATTCATAGAACACCCTTCATGTTATTCTTCTTTTGATTAGTTTAGGAATATTCTTGGCAAAACAAAAAGCTGAAAAGAGAATTTCCTGAACTGAAGAAAATACAGATTTTATGAAAAGTTGTTACTTCTTAAAACTTTAAATCACACATTGCTAAATGGGTTATCTTAATCTAGAGCTCTTAATTTCACAATATTAATTGTTGATTATATCCAACAACAGTGTACATTCCAAGCCTAAGGAGCTCAGATAGCCTGGAATATCTTTCTTTTGCATGCTATAATATAAAAAAAAATTATATACTTCTCCTGAGGGCAATGTCAAAATAAAAAGCCTAATTCCTTTACATTTTAAAAATGCCAGTTTTCTTAAACATGAAGAGTTTTCTGTTAAACACTGTGCTCCAAAATCCAAATGAACAAAATGTTTAACATGAAACTCAGCAGTTCCACATTAATAGATCCTGGCTGACAGTATGAAACTTGGACATTATTGATTACAGTTCCAATGAGTTGTACTAGCTTTAATACAGGGTACAAGCAACATGTGCAGGCAAGCCAGATGCAAAACTGAAACATTATCTAAACAGAGTTGATTTCAAATGTTTCAAATGTAAATAGTCCACCGGGTGGTCCTTGAGACTGTCAGCAGTCATTATTTTCTGTAGCATAAACAGAGCTGTCAGCTGGGATTTCTGTCACAAAGATAAAAAAGTCATTTTTCCCTTGCAAAGCCTAGGCTGTTTTTAAAGAAAGTCATGTACCTCCATGATAGATGGAGAGTTTCTTTTTGGATTTTAGTGAAAGCATTTTATAAGCTGCCATGAAAACCGGAATAGGTGTCTGAACAGTGTAGACTACGAGCTAAATAAATGTTAATGGAATTAGCAGAATAATAAGACTTAAAATTCTGACATGTCTAAAAAAATGCATAATTTCCATAGATTTTCTATGTTTGTTTTTTGGTTTTCTGCTGGTAGGAAAAGCTAAACCAAGAATCACAGATACTAATAGATAACAAACATATAACTTTGGATGAAAAAAATCATTATATGTTAGAGGCTACTGCTTGAATTAAAAATATGAACCTGATCAGTTTAAGTGATCTGAAGTATTACTTGATCATAGGGATTTATATAATGGCTTTCAGATTTAAGTCATCTAATCTGGTTCAGATATTTCAGAAGAGTATTGTTACACTGCCTGCCTCTACTTAGTTCAGTGGCAGCTGAGCAATTAAAGCATATTAAAAAATCTAGTCTGACATCTCGCACAAAATTAATTATGTAGTAGTATCTTCTGTATCAACAGTCACATCTTCATCACATAGCCACTGAAATCCACAGGAGCATTGCCATTGTCTTCAGTGGAAAGACGATTTGAGGCAGTGTAGCGCATCAGAGTTTAATTCCAAGATAATTGAAGATTTTTCCAACTGATTTCCTGAAAGAAAATAAAATGTTCAGGTTCTTCTCAAGACAATTTACACCTGGAAATGGGTCATTAAGGGCCTATACCTCCTTTCTGTAATGGTCCTGTGCATTACTCAAAAACTAGAGAACTTCACACTTCACTGAACCACAAAGATCTCTTCTTCTTGTGCAGGTATGTTCTTTGTGCCTGAGGAACTGGATATAGATAGAGTCATTCTGTGATAGAGTCATTCTTTGCAGCCCATATTTATACTTGCTTACATGGTGCATTAAGTAGAGTCAACAGAAAGCATGAACAATTTGGTTAATCCCTCCTTAAATCCCTCCCTTCTTTACTTGTACGTTCTGCAAAGTCCATGTGTAGTGTTGTCTGTGTGCTTGTTAGATTGCCTGGCTACAGTTTTTTTTTTCCTTTCTCCCCTCTTCCAGTGCACTCCCCATGTCCTCTCAAGCAGCCACCAAGTATTCAGTTCACCTTTCCCCATGGGATTTTGAACAGGCCATTTGACCCTTGCGTTCTTGTCTTGGAGAAACACCTGTATAACATGTCTGGCATCCTGAAAATGCATCTTTAATGTATCCTGATCTTTACAATCTAGTATTTGTACTTAACTCTCTAAAGTTGTCTATAGTTGTCTTTACCTTTTTCTCACTACAAAACTTTTCAATTTGCGTAACTGTGTAAAATAATACTGCGAGCATCCTGCTGCTTTCTCCTGCTAAAAGGAATTTGATGACCAACTCCTTCTAAGATCAGTGAATTAGATAAAATATTATGGGAATATTGCATATTTTTCTTTTGTGTCAGAATTAACTTTAATTGAAATGACAATATATTTTAAACAGATTTTTAGTTCAGCAGGTGAGGTCAGCAGATGCTCTGAGTATCTGAGGTACAAAACTTTCCCTATATCACAGTTTACCTAAGCACCACCACAGACATACAGCTATCAGCATAACATGTGCAGACCTACATGAGTGAAAAGATGATAGCAAGAGATTATGCTTGCATAACTATCTAGAAATGTGTGGAGGGCAGTGTCCCCTGTTTTAGGTGCTGAAAGGGGAATGTGCTCTTCTTGGTATGTGGTATTCTCTGCTTTTCTGAGTCACAGCTGTGAATTTTGTTTTTGCCAAAAATCATTTTTTCAACAGAATGGAATTTTCCACAAAACACTGCCTTCCACAAGAATTGCCCGCTTCTAAAAGTCTTTGAAATAGAAAGTGTTTAGATCAAGAAAAATATTTTTTTCTTCAAGTGTTTTTTAGGTGTTCTAGTCCCCTGAGACTTTTCTTCTACTGTTCCCCATAGTTTTATCATTCTACAGTGTTTCAGTAATTTTCATATATATTACTCTTAGGTTTGTGTTTGTACATTTCACAGCCTTTCAGAGCAAATGAACTTTACTGAAATAAAAAGGGACTGAATCTCTACAGTAGAGTGTGTGCATCAGAGATACAGAAAGCTGCAAATGGGTGCTTTATAATAATAGTACTTTCCTTTCTTCTTCACCTGGCATTATTTTTCTTGTACTAAGAGTACCTCAGTCTAGTAATTGTCTGTAGTAAAGAAAATGCACTGACATGTCAGATTTGATTGTTAAAGGAAAAAGCACTGAAGCCAGCTGAAAGTGTAGTTGCAGAGAAAGAAGGTCCTTTCAAATCTTGTCTTCAGTATCTTTTATAAGTATTCATTGCATTTTTTAAATTTATGCCAAAAGGCTTCACTGCATCAGTCAGTAATAAAGTGGGGGGACTGGGTAAGCTAAGGGTAGATTCTGTGTAGCAGGTTTAATGAGTGCCTCTGCACGTGTGTGTATCTATATGTGGTATTTGGTGAAGAAGTAATGCTGGTCTAAATGTCTTTGATTGGATTATAGTGTGTATTGCCCTTTCCATCTTTCCTGTATTATTAGCTGATGTCTATTTTCATAACTGTGCTTTTACTACAGCTGTAAAAAAAAAAAAAAGTGCCTTCTTTGAAGTTCAGGATTATATTGTGCTGGGAATATCATTTAAAAATTGGCTAAAATACAGCAATGGAGGGAGGGGGCTGAGCATGGGAATTTTAAGGCTGAGTGGAGCAAAAGCCATAGAAGCTCTGAAGCCCTGGTCCCGTGCCCTTTAATAACATAGCTTTGCTTCTCTTCCACTCCACAAACAGCACTGCTGATTTAATTGCATGAATAAGATTTAAAGGATCAAAACTCTAACTTGATACTGATGGACTTACTGGCATCATTTGGTTTAGTCTACTGTAAGATCCAATTTTGCTCTGAAAAGCAAAATTAGAGAGAAAAATTAGAAGAGCAAACTCCCTATATAGTCACTGGAGAGAGGTAAGAGCTTCCAGGGGGGCCACTTAGGCAGTGTCAGTTAATGGCTAAAGCAGACAGCATAGATAACATGCCTCTGAAATATAACCGTACCATGTGGTTCTTGGAAAGCGAGACACAGACTTGGGCGCATGTTAAGATTAGTCAAAGAAAGATAAACTTATAGTGGAGTTCTTGCTGCTTTCATTTGGAATGTTAATAGCTCAAATTAAACAGTGTAGAGTACTCCAAATACCAGAGCAATGAAAAAGTTTACAGCAATGATATCAACATTTGGAGTATCCGTATTTTTTTAAGGTCTGTTCACTTCCCATGACTTTCAACATACTTATACATTGCCAAATATAACTCAGGGTGCAGATATGATGTAGGCCCGATTTGAGTGCCTGGGTATAATTTCTTCACCAGGGTTACCCCATAAAACAGAACCAAATCAAATGCAGTTGCCTTCTATTATAAAACTGTATTTTGTCCCCATATATTAAACAAACTTCCAGATTCATGTATTCAGAAAGGAAGCCAAGGAATGAACCAGCAGATAAAAATTCTCCCTGTAAGTAAGAATAAAGTGGTTTTCTAAGGTCAGTGTAGAAATATGAGTAATCCCTGCTAATATTATGTTTTCTCTGGGCAAACATAGATAAGTTTATTCTCAAAGTCTGATGACCTTGTCTTTTATACTCCTGAATTCAGGTGTTATATGCAGCTTTCACATCAGAGATAGTGGCATGAAATAAAGTATCATCTCATTAAAAAGGAAGATGAAATTTTGTTCACACTTTTTGCCAACAGAAGTGATCAAGGACCAAGCTGCCAGACTGGGAAAATGGCAAAGCAACAGAGAGAAAAGAAGATGGACATTTGTGTCCATCCAGATCACCAATCTGCCACTTGCTGGATGCAGTCTTTTGGTTGAGCTAGCCTTGCCACTTACTTTTCCCCATGTGCAATGTGAGGAACATCCTGTGTTTAAAACACTTCAAGGACTAATACATGGAAGGAACTGAACACAGCCATGTTTGAAAGATGGAAATCTCTTTCTAAACCATTCCTGTTAGATTCTCCATGTTGGTACCTAGACAGCACTGCTCAACTCACTGATTGTGTACAGTCATTTTGGACTAGTCACTTATTTTAAAGGACAGCACAGTAATATACAGTTCCCTGTGGTCTCCATGGTTAAAGAAAATAAAAGCAGCTTATTTGTAATATTGGTATGTGCCCACAAAATAATCAAAGTCGTACCCTAAAGAAGACTTGCCATCTTGGATGAACCCTGGCTGTCCTGGGCATCCATCACTCTGAAAGCAAACCTTTGGACCCCTTATATTTTCACAATTATATGTATGTTATTAAAAAGAGGCAAGAACGTGGGAAAGGAAAAAAAACAGGTTTAAAATAAGCATCTGAACTGTGGGAACATGGTGGGGGAAGAGTGGTGAATGCAGCAGTTCTCCTTCACAGCAGAGCGGAAGTCTGTGCAAGGTTCTCTTGCACACATGCCTATATTGTTTAGAAAGGCACTGGTGCTTAAGCACCTGCCTGGCTTACCCTAAAGCAAGCAGACAGCAAATAGTCTGTCTCAGAGACACTAAAAATGGCCACAGTTTGTGCTTACTAGCTCCAAAGCCAACAGGAGACCAGGCCAAGCAAATGCACCTTCTTATTTGGCAAGTTTGGGTGCTGGCTGTTTGCTGGTGAGAGTACACAGATGCTACATATTCTATCTAATTTGAAACATCTGTGGAAAGAAGTATCACATGAATGATAAATACAGAAATGGAGGTTCTCATTGCCAATTAAAAAAAGAATGCAAGGAAAAAAAGACTCATTTTTGCTGCTTTTCCACTGTGGTCCTACCAGCCCTTTAGTAAATGCCAAAACGAAAACAAAAACAAAAAAACAAATAAACAAAAAAAGGGAAACTATATTAAAATAGTTTATGTGCTAAAAAGGAGTGGTTAAATTGCTCTTGAAATTGTTAGGAATTAACTTTAGAGAGTTTTATATCAAATGGCTGAGGACATTCTTTTTTTTTAAGAAATTGGCTGCCTCATTGAACATATTTGAAGAGTTAAGTCTAAAGTAAAGGACATTTAATTTACAGAGCTGTTGGCTAATGTGTCAACAGCCATAGGGTTATAGTCCCAGGCAAATCACAGATTAAAAGAAACTATGGCTGTCAGCGAGAACAGCAGTGGGCTCTGTATTACCTCAAGAGTATCTGTGTTTATCATACTCTTATCTTTTGTTTGTTTGTTTGTTTTTCCCCTAAAAGTTCATAAATTCTAAATTGAATTAATGTCACTGGGACAATATGAGAAGCTGACCAAGGCTTCTTGATAAGTGTGTGTGAGACATGCAACACACTACTGCCCAGATACCAATTTCCTCATGCACATAGAGCAGGAAGAGTCAAAGCCCAAATCTTGTCAGACAAACTAAGAATTAATAGAAGAGATGTCTGTTGTTCTGTTGAGTTCCAGATGGTATTAAACATCCTTTTATTTCTCCTTATCCTCTTCCCATAAAGACAAAAAGCCTAAAACTGGCACAGCACAGACATTAGCAAGGCCCCCACATGAGGACTGCACAGAAACCTGTGAAATATTTTCCAAAGCCAGAAAGATGCTTAGAACTTGGAATCTCTCTCAAGAAAAATGATGTCACAGGCAAAGCTGTTAGTAGTTTTTGATAGAAAAATTTTTCCTCCTGTGGATTATTAACAGCCTCCCCGAGCACTGGACAGGGTGAACCTGCCACGAGATTGGCAGCAGCAGGAAGTGAGAAGCGTTCAGCTGTGTGCAAATGTATTTAGCAATGGGCCACACAAACCTCGAAGCAGTTCTCCTTTTGGCTTTTGCACACCTATCTCTAATGCATGTAACTTCCAAAACCTGTCAGAACTAAGTAAAAAACTATTTGTTTGCATTCTGTGTTCTAGAAGTTTTGTTTTCCCCCTCACTTTTGTGTATCAACTCAGCAGAATCAAAATAAAATACACTTTTAAACTCAATACAAAATCTGGAACACAGACAAGAAAGGGAAAATTATGGTTATTGTTACTTTTCTTCTTAGATATTTTTGTGGCACATCACTACTAGGATTACATGGGCCACATCAAGCTACCCAGGTACTTTTTTTGGAAAGAAGTGCAAAGAATATTTTGACATCTCAGGTCATTCTATAAGTACAGAAAATCAAGACAATTAATATGTTTACATGACCTGGTGGTCCTTTCTGCACATTTATGTGATGTTAAAATGCTAATGTTAATATGCTTTTAAATTCTTATGTTTTTACCTGATCATTAACTGAGTATCTATACTTCATATTAGGGAACAAAAATTACCGAGGAAGTAATATACAGTAGGGATAGTATTCATGAAAGAAGTAAATTTTGAGTATAGTTTGGCTGCCATTCAAAAACGCAGAACTCTGATGGCTCAGTCCATTTCAGTGGGAGTCTTGCTCTCAGACAGGCTAAACATTGTCAGCGGCAGCCAGCAGAACAATAGCTAACTTGGCTTTTGATAGAGCTTCTTGTTAGACAGCTGGGTTAATAAACTGTTTTGAAGGCAATTTTTATCCACTGTTACATTGACAAAATCTTACAAACATTGAAGCTGAAAGTCTGAATTAGAAAGGAATCTTGTATCCTTGTGCCTATATTCATATTTTGCAATATTGCATTTACAGCGTATTTGGATTTAGATTGCTTTTGTTTTATTTGAACCAACACTTGTAATGTTTCTTCGGTTTTGAACATATCATGTATGAATGATCTTTTTTAGGAAGACTAAGTAATTGTTCAGTTTTTGCTTTGTCACAAACACAAATATGCATCAATGAGAAAAGTTTATAAACCAATGACCTCTCTTGAAGTTTGTATTTTTTCATGAATTCTGAGAGCTAATATCCAACACAGAGAGAAGTAACTAAAGAAATGTATTTTGCTGCCACTAAAGTCAAAAGAGCTGAGCTGATAGTAGAAGAACCTAGAGTGAAGGTTACTTGATAGAGGCAGTGGCAGTCTAAAATTTACACTCTAATGCTCTATAGGTGCAAGATATATATGATAGATATGTTCCATTTTTCTTGAGAAATACATATAAGATGTTAAAGTCCCACTGAACTTTAATAAATGTTTACACTTTCCAGTGTAAAAAATAAAAATAAAATAAATAATAATAATAATTAAATTAAAAAAGAAAAAAAAGAAAAAGAGTTTTCTCTTGTAAAGTCCTGTAGTTCTTTAATCTCTAATATTTTGGGAATCCTAAAATTAATAATAAAAATAATAAACATTACTATTATAATTTTAAATAGAAACAACATATGAAGTAGCAATATTCAGAACAAGAAATTATTAATTATTTCCCATGTCTCCTTCCAGGTTTTTAAAAAGTAAGCCCCACAGACTTTGAAAGGGAAGGGCAAAAACAATTTAGAAGAGTGCATAAGGAGTAAAAGCAAAGAAATTGGTATAAACAACTACCTTGAGACAGACTTTCAGAACAACAGGCTGATAAAGTTAAGGGACCAGATGGTCAAGGATACTGAAGATAGAACGGAAAAAGTCTTCAGCCTTTGTTTTAAGCACTTTTAGACATTTCTCCTCCCATTATGTTATTGACCTAAAGAAAGTATTGACTTCCCTTGCTTCATAATTTCTATAAATTATGGGAGTTTTACAGTAGAACAATGTCAGCTTGATCATACACAGTGTTTACAGTTGGGAATGTTTGCAAGGAGAAAAGATAACACCGGATTACTTTTCACAGCATTTTTTCTGCAGATCTATGAACTGGTAGGTTCACTGCTGAAAGATTTGGGGTGAAATCATGGCCAATGGGAATTTTTCCATCTACTTCAAAAGATTCAAATTTCATCCTAGATCTTATTTGTCTAGCAAGAAAGTGCTTATTTTTCTATTCTCTTTTTTTGTGCACAAACTGTCAGCATTGCATGAAACAAACCATCTTGATTTCCAGAGTGCCTTTCAAAAGTCGGGTCATTGCCAAAATTGCAAATCCAATTTGTTCACAGATTGACCAGTGTGTGATCATTCCAATTATATTTGGCACACGTCAAGTGGAAGAATCAAACCTCCCTCTTTTTGGATCACTTATAAACACTTCAAAAAATAAACTCCCAATATAATTAGCTGCTGAAATGCTTGGCGGGTTGCCCTTAAAAAAATCCCCATCAGAAAACACACCCTCTTGATTCTTCCTGAGCATGGTCTTCAATAAGCAAGTCAGACCCTGTTCTCTGCACCTGCACTGATTAGTGTAATCCTCCTGACTGCCTGTGGGTACCCCCAAAAACTAGTTTTCCCACAAGCGAGGTCCAGGAACTGTGTTACATGAGAGCTGGATAATGTGGCAAGATCATTCTTCCCCTCAATCTCACCCTTAAGCACAAGCTGCTGCTTAAGCCCAGCTGCAAGCTGAATGTACACAGCACAGCTCACTGGCACCCTTACTCTTCAAAAACTCTGTTCCTGATACGTGTTGAGGTTTTCTTTCAGTGCATGAGTGAAAATGCATTACCCTGTCAAGCTGTCTGAAATCCTGTGTAGGAGCTACCTTTTCCAGCAAGCATCTGCCTTAATTCTTAAAAAAAGTCCTTCTGTTCTGCTCTTTGCATAATCCTGCCAAAAAGCAAAGGAACATTCAGTGAGGCAGTTACTCATTTTTGCTGCTATCTTGAAACACAAGAGTTGTTCTTCCTCTTATATCTTTTTGGTTTTTGTTTTCCTTCCCAATGGTTGTCATGAGAATCACTTCAGAACACTCAGAAGCTGAGAAACAGAAAAATCCAGTGCTGAAGAAGGAAAGCAGAATAGTAGATAAATGTATCACTAAACTGAAGCCTATTCTGCAAAACCACATTTTGAGAGCAGTTTGGCAAGAAAGTAAACATGCATTTGGATTTTTCAATGTCAGTTTATACCTTGCCACCAGAACACTGGGGACCTTCCATTGCCTAATTTTTAAAACACATTACTTCTGAAACTAATTCATAGTCCCCTGCTGGTCTACCTCTACTCTGTGCTGTTTTTAGCAAGTTTTGTGAGTACCCATTTTGTTTGGGAAGATCATCAATTAAGTTAAGTCATCCCCTTCTCAATACCAAACTCTGTAAAATAAAAAAAACTGTTTTCAGCTCTATAGATACCTGCTTGAAGCAACACCTCACTTTCTTCTAATGAAGTATTTCCATCCTCATGATTGCTTTCCCTTTTCTTCATACTCTCTGTCTCAGGCCAGCTCTCACATAGGACATGATCATAGCAAGTGTTTTAGACAAATCTGGATGGCTTGGCTCTAGTTCATCCCCCTTACCCAGGAATAACTTAGCACAAAAGCTGCCAGATAAGCTTTGCAGAATCCATGTTTGGTAAGTACTGTTGCATTTCTTCCACATCTCTACTGATGTTTTTCTTCAAAATTGTTCTGAAATCATGAATACTGACAAATGGCTCAGTAGATGCCTGGTTTATGTTTTTCTTCCATTAAATATAGCTAGGAAGTTTATTATTCTCTAGTTAAAAGCTACCACAGTCAGTAGGATGGGTATATTTAGAATGGTTTCTACCAGACTTCTACCTCTGTGTGCCAGTTCTCTCAGTGTTCTGGGATCATCTGATCCCTCTGGCTGAACTGTGGTGAACTATTTGAGGCTGTCTGCCATCTTGTATACAGTAATGTTCATAACCATAAGTCGACTCTCCCTGCTTGCTACCATAACTTCCCACTGAAAGATGATGAGCCACTTCATTTTAGGAGTAGAGTTTATGTTCATATACACCATGTCATGAAATTCTGTGAGTTTGCTGACCAAAGACTGCACTTTTGAGAGAAAAATAGTTGCACATGTAAGAATATGTAAACCCTAACACAAATATTGGGAAATTAGTTTTCAGACAGGTAAACTTGATACCTAGTAAGATATTGGATCTTCTTCACTTTTCATTTAAGAAAAGAACTACTTCAAAGAGAACAGATTAAAAACTTATTAAATCTTCTAGGTGATTTTATTTTGTGTTGTGACTCTGCCTTTTAAGGCACTGTAGCAATCCTCACTTTTATATATGGCATTTTGACACTCTGCTTCTTATTTATAAATGTGTATTCTTGGATGTCTATAAATCAGCCCCTCAAGATTGTTCCAGACAGATACTTGGCTTCCAGACCCTAAGTGCAGAGAAGAATGGTTTTCTTTTCTTCCTGTATTGACAAAAGTAGATGTGATAGTGTGTAAGCCACACCACTGGAATGCAGTAAGTAAATAAGTATTTAAAGGACATATTAACAGCCTCAGTTTATTTACCTAGCTCCAACTCAAATAACCTGAGTTTAAGGCAGAATTCAGGCAGTCAGTGGCACACCAAGTACCTGCATCCTGCCCCCTCAACAAGAAATGTGAACAAAGAGTGCTCTGACACTTGGGAGTATGCAGGAACAAAGGACACAAAAAATTACCAAAGCATCAGGACCGAATTTGTGAGCTTTTAGCACATGCTTGAATCCCACATATTTCTGGTGAGGCTTTGCCAACAGCTCCTGAGGCGTTGCTTACACTGCAACCAGAACATGAGATTCTGGGCAAGGAGACACAACTCTCCCCCTACCAGAAAAAAAGCTGTGGTAATGCTATTCCATTCTCACATCATTTTTATAACTGAGAGGAAGTGCGTGCCACAAAGAAAGAAGGTAATGGACCCAGTACTACAGAAATTCCCCATTGTTCCCTCCTTTCAGAGGACTAAGGGTCCAGCTCTACATTTCATGCAATGAAATTCTCTCATTGCTATTCTTCAGCTGCTGGGGAGTATCTTCCCCCCAAGCCCGCCTGGAGTCAGTGCTATGAATACCACCTCCAGCACAGCAAGCTGAGGCAGGCAGCAGCCACGGATGGTATTTGTCTTGGAACATGCTTAGTTATGTGAACATCAGCTTTCACAATCTGATTCATAGCCTGGATGAAGGTTGCAAGTTTTCAGGCTGGCACGCAGCACATTCAACGTGAGACTGTAGCTTTACCAGCTCTTTCATTTAATCTGAAGAGAGTCGAGTTACAATGAACTTAGAAAGTCTTTAGAATCCCCTGTCCACTTGAATTCCCACCCCTCCTTTTCTCCCCATTTCACGTTTCTTTCCAGCAGAAATGAGAAGTCCGTGTTTTAGAGAAGTAATGACGGAAAACAAATATTTATGTGTTGGTGTTTCCTCCAGGGCCAAATGAAATTGATTGCTTTAATAATCTAAAAAAGGAAAACACCATCTGCGATCTACTATTGAGTTAATCAGGAGTCTCAAAGAAAAGTTTATAGAAGAGGGGAAAAAAAATCACCTCCTGTCCCTTCCTCTCCCTAACTTCAGCACTGAACCAGAGTCCTCCAGCTTTGCCTGGGCTAGAGTCTGAGGCATCCTAGTCCCCTCCATGCCCTCACAAGGAAATGAACATGTCTAGAGGACAGTTTTAGGAGTCTCACAGCAAATCAAGACATTAGGTTCTTAATTCATTTGGTAGCCTAAAACAAAGCAGAATTAATTGAAACTGTAGTTTCATGTAAGTAAAGGTGCAAAAAAACCACAGAAAAAACTGTTTAGTGCAGGCATAGGTAAATAAAAGGCTTCGACTACTTAAAAATTATGGTGTTTGCACCACAAGGAAGCCTTCATGATGTGATGAACAAGCAAATGGGCAGTGTTTGTGTCACAAGTGCATAGCTCACCCTGAAAAAATGCTAGTTAAGTTTGGTTGGGATTTTTTCCCTCTGAGAAAGTCTTCTTTTTAAAATATAAGAAAAGTGTGTCACATACCTTTGTTTCCCTTTTTCTCAAATTTCACATAGATCCCTAGTGCTGTTTAGCAGAAAAAAAAGATTTGGTTATTTAAAAAGGCACCCAGTCTCTATGGGATACACAGATTATGTTGAGTTTAGTGAATAGCCCTGCACTAAAACTGTCAATAAAGAGGGTTAAAAATATGCTTTTCCCCTAAAAATAATATAAGATACCGTGTATGGAGTTGTCTTAAATTAAACTTTGCTTTTAATTACTTTAATTATTGTATTGTCTAAGAACAAGCCAAACATGTAAGGACAGATCCAGGCTGCTTCTCTATCCTCTTTGCAATGCCTCGATGACATAGTGAGATGCTGATTATGCTGACAACACCTGGCAAAGGCTGCTGAATGCCATCCATTTCCTTTTCCCCAAGGTGCCTAAGGCTATGGTGACTTGGGTGAAAAATAGAAGGGATTGAATGGCTGAAGATGGCACTCACCTGCAACAAACCCTCTAGGACTGGAGTTACAGAAACAAGCTACGTGTAACATCAGTGGCTATCAGACACTGCAACTTTCCTACACATACCTGAGTTCTTTATACAGTAAGGAACTGAGGTAAAGGGAGCACATAAAGCTGGAGCTAGACGCAAGCACTCTGTGTGGCATGAAATATCTAATGACCTCAGTGTAAGAAGTAGGGGCAGACTATGACAGGTATTTCACAAACACAGGCACTGTTCAAACATTAATGCCTATCTTTGACTTTAGTAGAGATGGTGCAGAATGGATTCCAGTAGACAAGACTATCAATCTGATCTAAACAGCAAAGACATTTTTCAGATGGTCAGCACAAGGCAAGAAGCAGTTTTTACCTCACTAAAGCACCTCTGAAATACCTCTCAGAGCTTCAGTGACCACCAGCACAGTGCGGCAGCCTCTGAGAGCAAGTTTCTCAGTTGGGCTGCTTCTGCTGCTAAGAATGTAAATTGTGTATGAGAAGGTACTGTAACCACATTTCAAGCTGTAAAGCAAGTCAGAAAGCCCCCAGGTTGGAAAGGACCTTGAAAGTTCTTCTGGTCCAATCCTTCACAAGAAAGGGAGCCTAGATATTCCTAGAGTTCCTGTAATACCTAAAGATTATGAAATAATGGAAATAATGGGAATAATCTTGTAAACAGAACTGCCATTGAGTAGGCAAAGTGATTTTTGAGTCTGTCCTTTCTAGGCCTTCTGCCACTGGTGATCAAAGATCACTATACTTGTCGTATAGTGCATTAAATGAACTATCAGTCACCATCTCTTTTTGAAGGAGCATTAGTCTTGTGTTTCTAAACTGCTGGTTTCATGCGGCACGAAAACCTTTGGATAAGTTGCTATCCCGGAACCTGATGTCCTGTACTTGGAATTGCCAGTGCTTTCATGTGTGTTCAGTCAGAAATCTCTAATGCCACCTTTTTTTTCTGTATTTGATCATCAGTGTTCTTGAAGAGAACAGAAAATAGAAGTGTATGTTTAAAGCTTTATCAGTAGCCTTTCTAACTTTGAGACTTTTAATTTTTCACTGTGTTTTTCTGTGATATTTACCTGGTTAAGAATTTTATTTCTTCTGATTTAGTTTTTCTAGTAATTTCCTAATCTATTTCTCTTCATTTTTCTTCTTTCTTTGAACACTATTTTGTCACTATTTTAGAAATTAAGAATTTTGTCTACGTGCATAATTAATAACTTGGTTTAGTGGTTGACGTCTAAAATACAGATTAATGAAAATTTATGGCTGGCCTAATAAAATTAATAATTTTGAGGTGAAAATAATTTTTGATATTTTTTTAAAGAACATTTTTTATCAAACTGGGCATTAATCCAACCTGAAGGAATCTAATTTGCTTCAAACTATCCAGGTTTTATAACAAAAGTATTTTTCAGTGGGAATCAAATTTTAATTCATCAAAATGCACCAACCAGGTATTCTATGCGACATCTTACTGGAGTAACCATGTAAGAATAAGATGTGTCTTCCTGCTGATGCAGATTTGTGCTGCCATCAGAGATGGATGGTCATCATGAGGCCAGTGTCTTGCGCTGAGTGGGCAGCCAGGGACAGGACTGACGACCAGAGGCAGGACTGACTGCCAGCTTGTCCTTTTTCAGAAGCAGACCCTTTTTTTTTGTTTTGTCCATCTGATTTGAAGCTGAAAGATTTGCCTAGGACACAGGTGGGCTGAATGAAATTGATAAGAAGTTAGGTCACCAGATTCCATGCTCTGGGAATCACCTTAATGATTAGAAGCATATTACAGAACCTAGGAGGAAATGAAGAGTCTGTACAAGAGAGACTAGAAATCAAATATTTTTCATGGAAAATGCCAGTGGTGTTATAGCTTCAGTTTCTCTGCATTGAAAGGACATTCATGGTTGTAATAAGGCTTCCCTGTATTTTAGCTGTTCCCACTCTTCTTATGGCAAACATTTTTCCTTGCAAATCCAATAGAAAAGACTTCCTTGTGACTCTTGACTTGTTATAAACTGCATGAATTGTTGGCAGGACTTTCAAAAGCATTCTCTGTCAGTCTACCCATGACTTAAATAAAAAATACTTCCCTCCCTGCCTCCATTGACTTCAGTGAAGCTGCTTAAAAATCATTTACTATTTTCAGGTCACTGGCATTATTCCATGGATCTGAAGTTAAACTTATGCTCACATTGTCTTACTAGACCAAGACCATTCTAAGTAGGTTTTGAATCAATAATTTTCCCATCCTTTCTACATACAAAATTGTTCTATTTTCTCTTTATTTTCTCCATAAATCTCAAGATATTGTCAAAATGCAACATGATTTATATTCATTGTGCTTCATGTATGTTTCCCAAAGGTGCCAAAACAATAAACCTTGGATAATGGATAAGTTATTGCTGATAACTCAAGCAAGAAATATATGACGATTGTGATAGCATGTTTTTTTCTTAGCAATTACTTGTATTCTCTGAGAGATGGAAACTATTCCAGAGCCTGGGAGCACAAAGCTCTAATCCAGCTGTTCAGAAGGGAAGATAGATTCAGTAAACTGCTGGGCCACAGAGATTGCTTATCTCTTTGTCATTACGCTGGGGCAAAGGCAATTATTTCTGTTGAGCCTGGGCACAGGTTTCTCTCTGAAAAAATCTCAGATTGAGAGCATTCGATTTCTCCAGGGAGAAACGTAATTCATCTTATTCATAAGCAAATAAGTAGGTTAGTAATTAATATGAGAAAAGCCTATATGAAACAGATGGCAGAAGGGAGAAGAGCTGGAACCTCAAGTGACCACCACACAGCCGGGCAAGGGTACGTGGATTAACACACACAGCCTCATGCCCTTTCCACCCCCATTCAAGGTCAACCAGGAACAAACCGCTTCGCTCAGGAAGGTGTAGGAGCCACGTCTGTGTGGAGCACTGGCCAGTGTGACACAGCCACCTTCTCGACTGGGCTGTCAGTGGAGTGGCAGGAGAACAAAAGGAGTGCACAACCCGCATGGACCATGGTGTAAGTACTGCTTATCTGAGAGCTCCAGGAGCGGGCAGCATCCCCACAGTCTGCCTGGCACGCACTGACTGCCGGGGTATGCCTGGGAAGATGTGCAGGATGAAATTCAAAACAGAACAGCGTTATTTAATTACCAATATGTTTGTAATAGCACAAATGCCTCCCTGGTCATAAGCACATGCAATAAATGCTATCCAGCAACCAGCAGAGTAACCACAGATCCAAAAACCTCAAGGAATGAAAGGCACTAGGATCCCTCCCAGCAGTGCAGTGTTACAGGCAACATTCAAAAGACACATCCAAATTTAAAAATAAAGTGAATAAACAAGTAAGTATGTTGCACTCCACCACTCCTCAGTACATGATCTCTTACTGAGAAATGAACTGTCAGCAGAGCTGTTTGAGGTTGCCACACCAGAAACACAGGTCAGAATTCACGCCGTTTTTTTGGACATCAAGGTACCACCTTACACATCATCTCAGCTGAGCTCCTTCAATAGCCAGAGGCTGCCCAACACATATCCAAGTCAATGGATAGCTGAGAGCCACTGAAATGCTCTGACATTCCTCACTAAATTTGAGAGAGGGAATAGATAGAATAGATAGAAGAGCTTCTCCACTTAGAGGAAAAACTCCTGTTCTTTTGGTCCTTCTGAAAACCCCTCTGTTTCTCTTTCTTGCCCTTCTTTCTATTTAACTAGTAGACTTTCTAGCTGGAACAGGCTCTGGTACAGTTACCAAGATTTGCAGGTACTGGCAATACAATTACAGTGACAGTGTAAGGTTCCACAATTCCACGATAGCTCATCCTGCTGTTCAGTCCACCAAGCATGGACTTGTTTGTCTTTACAGCCCATCTGCCTTCTTAGAAAAGTAATTCTGAGCTTGAAACAACCTTGTCATCAGAACAAAACCTCCAGAGTAATTTTTGTGCAGAGTAGTACAACCCCTTTGGTCTCTGGTTTTTGCATTCGTTTCTGTAATCTCAAAGGGAGGAATTTTTGGTAGAATTGCTTTAGTTTGAGACATACCTTGATCTGTTCCCATTGTCTCCCTTAACAGCCTGTTTAAGGAAGGCACTGATGGCCCCCAACAGCTGTGGTGCCCATGCCCTGCTGCTCCTCTGTTCCCAGGCCAAGCACAACTGGGACCCTGCTCCTCTAGCTCAGCAGTTGCTTCCCAGGTGGCTGGTACATAGAAATATCAACAGCAGGGAACTTGAAAGGTAAATTGAATTAAAAATAGCTTCCCCAGATCTCCAAAGTGGGATTGAAAGAGGAGAAATGCTGCTCAAGAAGAAACTGCTGTTGAATAGGAAAAAAAAAAAAAGAGAAATTAATCAATAAGAATCTTGTTTCTTAATCAATAATACTGTAAGTTATTGCATAACTTAGATACTCCAGGTAGTGATTAAGGACACTCTGCCTGCACCCCCCTATATTTACTATGTATTGAGTAAATAAATCTCCCCTCCCCACAGTGCCTTGTGGAGGGGTGAGCGCAAAATTTCTATTCAGGTCAAAACCTGTAATATTTAAGTAGCTCAGAATGCTTCATAGAAAATATAACATAGTGCCTTAGCGTTTATCTGTTTCCACAGGTCATGACTTACTGCATTTCTCAGTCACTGGGAAGAAGGAAATGTGCACTTGCAGACTTCAGCACCGACCACCACAGTTGGAAGTGATGGTTTAGGGTTCAAACCCCCAGATGCTGTTTAAAGGAGACATATGGAGATGATGGGGTTTCCAGACAATGCAATTCTCGAAGGCAGTCCCTAGATGTCACTGAACACCACGGCTGGTTTAAATATAAACCAGGATATTTTGCACCAGGCAAGCATTTCTCACACTAGAGACACGGTGTATTTCTCTTAGCTGGAAAAAGCTTTTTGCATTCAGTTCTTCAATTTGAGTGTTGAAATAATTCCATATTGAAAACTAGGAAAGTTGTAGCATAACATGCTGCTCAAGCACCCATTCTGGGTTTGCCCTTGAGCTCTGTCAGACCTGTGAGGTGGTTTGCATCTCCTTCTAGAGGTGACTTAGGGCCTCATCCAGTAGCTTCTCCACTAAGAGGGAAAACTCCTGTTCCTTTGGTCCTTCTGAAAATCCCTCTGTTTCTCTTTCTTGCACGAAATCAGTTTTCCACAGCAGTTTGCCCACACCACATGCCTTTCTTTACTTTCTCAGAGGCACCTGGTCCAGTAAGAACTCCCAAGGCTGAAAGCGGTGAGGAGCAGCTCCCAGGTCCACCAGCCACGGCCCTGCCCAGCAGCTGTGTTCGGTTTTAAATCTAATCAGAGATTTGTCTTAGTTTCCTGGAGAGCTTGGTTGTTTCCTGGAGAGCCTGGAGAAGAGAAGGCTCTAGGAAGACCTTATAGCAACCTTCCCATACCTAAAGAGGGCTTACAAGAAAGCAGAGCACTCCCCTTATGCCAAGGACTTTAGTTAAGAGGCTGCCTTTGACAAACAGAAGGCCTATGGAGAAGATTTTCAAAGGTAGATGTGACAGGTGATATTTTTGATCATCTGCCTTTATATTGCAATGCTATAAACTGTGCTATATATAAACCAGTATCATCTACACACTGATGTCTAGTATTTCCTTGGACTCCCAAAGCAGCCCTAAAAGGAGCAATCTTTTTGGCATGAACTGTATTAGTCAAGTGGCTTTTTCCTTACAAAAATGAAAAGTACTTGCAACATTTAAAACCCTCCCAAGTGAAAAAGAGTTTCAATTTAAAAAGGAAAGTGAGAACAGACTGTATTTAAAGTAATAAAGAAAAGCAACAACAACAAAAACAGTCTCACGGGGTTTGTGCTTACATAAGAGAGGCTGTAAACCAGAAACTTGCTCCACCAGTAAATTCAGGTAGGTGTTGCTGTTGCTGCTATAGGCTTCTTCTTAGTCAAACAGCACTACCTTCTCTGCCAGAAAAAACACAAGAATCCTAAAATTTATTCTCAAAGTTAGGACATCTGGGAACTTTCTGTAGAGTACATTAAATCATACCTGAACTTATACAGTCTTGGCTACTTCAGTGCTTTTTCAGTCTACTGGAGTGACACGTTTAGCTCCCTTTTAACTTGTCTTCCTTATCCCTCACTGGTAATACAATTACCT
The DNA here is from genome assembly GCA_013396775.1 of Cephalopterus ornatus. Taxonomy (NCBI): domain Eukaryota; kingdom Metazoa; phylum Chordata; class Aves; order Passeriformes; family Cotingidae; genus Cephalopterus; species Cephalopterus ornatus. The sequence continues at coordinate 41,517 of VZRE01016469.1, forward strand.
TTGATTGTACTTATTTGGCACACCTGGAGCAAAGCATTTAGTTTGTATCTGACAAGTTTGGGTCTAGGTAGAAAAAATTAAAGCTATTTAATATATTTCTTGTGTTATTTCTGTATCAAATGAAAATAAAACAATACAACAAATGTCTGTGAAGAAGCAGGCAGGGCATGAACCGTAGGAAATCAAAGCTACTCATACATATAGGTGTGGATTTACTGTAAATATCAGCAGTGCAAGAGTCATGGCACTGAAGAGACTGTGTGGATTTCACCTGAACTGGTTTCAGGTGGTAACAACAGGCCAGCTCCCACAGACACCACTCCAGGTAACTAAAACTAATCTCAGACTAGATTTAAAACTAAACAAAGCATGACTCTGCTCTACAGCTCTGTGCCATCATTACCTTGGAACACTGTAATTATGAAAAATAGTCATTTTTGTGGTGTACTAGTTACTAAGAGCCCAACCATGAAAGTGGACCCAGCTGCTCTATGTGCTCTTCAGAGGACAAAATGCCAGTTTGACCCAATAAGCTTTGAGACCTTCAAGGTCTCAGCACTGCAGCTGCATACTCTGCTGCTGCTGCTAACACTGACAGCTCACCTGCTTGTCCCTGGGGAAACACTCAGGAGACGTCTAATAAGAAAGAGAAAGTTTGCGGGTATTTCTAGGGAGTCCTAATATGGTGGGATGGAGGCATTGCAGGAGAAAAAAAGTGTTTGCTTTCAAAATACAAAGAGCAGATAACAGAGATTATCACTTTTGGCTGAGTGAGGAAGGCTATGGAAACCTGTCACTAATGCATTAGAGATGACAATGTTGCAGTAACTGAGATACAGTGGGAACCTGAATAAATATGTTATCTGGGTTGATGGACAGAAATGGTCTCTCTTACAGATGCAGACAGAATCACAGGAATTCCGGGACAAACTCAGAATAAACATATGGATTCAAAGTAGTAGAAGAAAATCAGTGTTATGGGCCTGAATGATAGGGAAAAGGAGTTCCCAATCACTAAGAGAGAAGATGGAGGAAGGCATGAGCAGGGGAGCCTGTGGGATGGGCCGTACTGATTTCAACACCTGTATATTCCCAGGAAATTCGAAAAGATCTGAGTTTTGAGTTTGGGCAGGTAAGAAAAGCTCCAGAGCAGAGCATTGAAATTCTCAAGTCTCCAGCAGATATTTATATTTTCAAGGGAGATTGCCAGAAATTATTTGTGTGTACATAGTTTAAAAATGGGATTATGTGAGAAGCCTGAGATGCGCTTGTCAGCTGGTGAATGTTGCCAGCTGCTGGAAAGTTTGAAAAGACCAGGTATTTACAGTTGTCAGTCTAGCACGGTTACATCAAGTTCTCTGACAACAGCTAGCCACAGACACTCAAACACAGGTGGAGGCTTTCTGCTTCTCCTCATAACTCCTCAGTCTTCCACTTACTAAAAAAATTTATATTTAATTTCTTACACTAAACAAATTCAGACCTTGCTCTTTCATTCTGTTTCACATTGTTGATCTGCTGCATGTAATTCAAGATGCAACAGTTCAAGTAATTTGTCTCACAAGTGCTCTTAGTTGTCCATAAAAAAATTGTATTTCATATTTTAAATATGCAGTACATTGAAAAAATAGAGAACAACACAGTATATTTGTGTCACATAAAACATACATAATATAACAATAAAAAATGTATGCAGTTGATTATTGTATGATATTTAATGAAAGGAAGAATAAAATCAAGACAAAAAATCCGCAAAATTAAGGTTTATTTTAATAGGGTGCAATTAGGACAGAAAATCTTGCTTTACTTAGGTAAATTTATGAGTTTTTTAATACCTACAAATAAGAATAATCATATGAGCACAGCTACCAACTCAACTCTGGGTATCTTTTCATTGTCTTAAACACCAAGATAAAATTATCCTAGTCTACATAATGTAAGTGAATATGACAAGGTAAATGAGTCCAAAGTAGGGAAAATCATGCCTCCTGACTATGCAGCAAACAGACTGGTTTTCTGACTGCTCACAGAAAGTCCTATGTGATTTTCTTCCTCTTACATACAGAGTTCCTGTAGCAACTTATTTCCCATTAACCTAACAGAAGCTGTGATGGCAGGGGATGCTTGCAGTGGTTGCCCATACAAGCCAAATTATGCTCATGTTGCCTTATTTTAGCACTAATATTGTTTCCTATGTTACCTTAGAGTAAACAATTCACTTAAGAATGCTCAGAGTAAGACGAAATACTATGCCTACACCTTGTGCTGAGGTAAGTGTGAAAAACCACCAAGGACAAGGAGGTGCTGTTAGGCCTGAGTAGTATTTCAGTGAGAATTTTTGAGATTTCAGCTGAATAAAGGAGGAAGCACAAGTTTATGTTGTTACACATTTTGGCATTGCCTCCTTTCTGCCCTTCACCAACAGTTTTGATGAGCATTTTTCAAAAAGCAATTTCCAAATCTCTGTGGCTTTGGAAATCATGCTACCTGTGAACCAAGCATCCAGCCTTGGGGACCTGTAACACATCCTGCAAAGTGCCTGTATAAACCCTGAAGACGAATTTCACGTCCTTAACTGAGGCAGAAATAACCAGCTCTACAAATGAGACAATGTGTAGCAGCCCAGAAAAAGCAGAACAGGGGCTTCAGCAGCTCACGGGCTGAGGTGGCAATGTTTTGCCATTGCAGGAGAAGTAAGCTCCTGTTTGAATAAGAAGTTCACCTTCAAAGAACTCAATGTACATTAAAACCCCATCTGGCATTTTTACTGTTGCACTTTGAGATATGTCTTTCATGGAGACGGTCCAGAGAAAAGTAGTGAGAATGACGAAAAGTCTGGAAATCTCTGCCCTGTGAAAAAAAGTGGAATACTTGAGAAGATAAGATGCAAAAAACTGTTGTAAAGAGGGGAAGAATCTTTTCTCTGTGCTCACAATGACCTGGGCAAGCAAGTATCCTGGGCTGCATCAAAAGCAGCGAAGCCAAGAGAGGTGATTCTTGCCCTCTACTCCGTTCTTGTGAGACCCCACCTGGAATGCTGTGTCCAGCTCTGGGGTCCCCAACATAGAAGACATAAGAACAACGTAGACCTTGGAGAAAGATCAGAGGACATTCTCAACAATAATCCAGGGGCTGGAGCACCTCTCCTTTGTAGACAGGCTGAGATAGCTGGGGTTGTTCAGCCTGGAGAAAAGAAGGCTCCAGGAAGACCTTGAAACACCTTCCAAGGGGGCCTACAAGAGAGCTGGAGGAGGACTTTTCACAAGGGCACGTAATGATAAGACAAGGAAACTGGCTTCAAACTGAAAGTAGATTTAGATTAGATACTAGAAAGAAAATTTTACTGTAAGGGTGGTGAGGAATAGGTACAGGTTGCCCAGAGTAGTTGTGGATGCCCCATCCCTAGAAGTGTCCAAGGCCAGGTTGGATAAGGCCCCAAGCAACCTGGTGTTGTGGAAAGTGTCCTTGCCCATTGGTTGGAACTAGATGATCTTTAAGGTCCCTTCCAACCCAAACCTTTCTATGACCCTATGATTCTATGAAGCGCTGAAGATGCAGCAAGAAAAATTTACATTTAGCATTCGGAATTTTTTTTCCTAATCATCACAGTTGTGAAGCACTGATTATGCGGGGGTTTGTGAAGCCTGCATGGTTAGAGGTGGCTTGACAGAAATATCCATGAGGAGAGGGGGATAGACTAGGTGACCTCCTCTAGTCCCTTTCAAGTCTAGTAATTATGATTCAATGAATGATGTCAAGTAATTGCAAACTTAAATTGTTTTTACATTCCACTGCAAATCTCATAATAACTTGACATCACTTCTATTTTTAAAGAGAAAATCCTACTTCAGTCCAAAAGAAATCGATCTTAACTACAGTTTGATTCTATCTATAGAGGCCGTTTTTCTTTTAAATTTCACATCCATATTCCTAAAGCCTTACTAAATCATCACTCTAAAACACTGTGCAAAAGCTAAAGTTTTATATATTTCCATCATTAAAAAAAATAATCAAAACCCAATCAAGCCCCCACACCTTATCCCCTACAACTGTTACCTTTCCTCTTTTTCACCAGCCTGGCCCTGTCAGTGTTATAGTTTCATTGCATGTCAGGCAGTGCATTTAATGCTGGACTGTAACCCTCAAATCTAAACTATGTTTTCATAGGCAAGATCACTCATGTCACTTGGAGACTGCAGATGATCTGGGATCAAAGGCACAGCAATGTATTGCCTTTACACCTGATTGCTACAGTGACAGACCAGATTTGTCTTTCAGTCCCAAATTCACCATGCAAAGGGCAACAACATAATAAAAATTTCATTAAGCAGCTTTACTTTTTTCATATAACAGACTTCAAAGGAAAAGAGAATTTGGGGTGGAAAAAATGTATGATATAAGAAAAAAATACAACTCCAAGTGAAAGGATACTATGGGGAACTGGAACAGTCCTTTGCAGAAGTATTGAGTGCCTGCAGCTGAAAATCACTCCACAGCACTGAAAATCAGGCCAGTGTTATTTAACCAAGATGAGCCATTTTCTACATATCATTTATCAGCACCAATATGTAATAACCCTATCAAAGAGTAACCAAGTGCAGAGTTTGGCCTTAAATATTTCTGATGCAGTTGTTTCTTCTGCTTTTTGTGGAGAGACTACTTCTCCCTTTGTGATATTAATGTGGACAGGAATCTGTGAGTCCCTAATTCCTGATGAGACTGAGGAATGACAGAGATTAATTCGAAAGGAGACCATCTTGGAGCATTTCCAAGAACGATTGAATTTTAGTTTTTTGTTGGCTTTGGGGAGCTGTTAACACCCTTTAATTTTCCATCCGCACACTCCACAGCATGAGGCATCCTAAGAATTGCTCTGTTCCCATCAAAACCTCCAGAGGAAAACAGGTCAAGTCTTTACGACCTTATAGGTAGAACAATCACGCCAATATGTGCAATCCCCTTAATTCATGTAATGGAAGACTGATTGCAGCAAATAATTAGATGACAACAAATTTAAAAATTGCTCAGAACCTGCAATCCTTTTTACTCCATATTTTGTTTCAGCTATAGTGGTTGTATCACATACCTTGTGCCCTAGAGATTTTATTTTGTGTTTTATTTTTTTTTCACATGTGCCAGGCAGACAATTCCCACTGATTTATTCTTAATCAGTAACATGTACAGTAAATAACAGCTTACAAACTTTGAGGATTTCTTTGTTTGTTTTTTTTACAGGGTGTATTTTTCTTGCATAACAAGCAAATGTAATGGTTTGCTCTTCACTGTAATTTCTGATGTCTTTGTTCCATACCATTTCATGACAGTCAAAGAACAAAGAGTCTGCCTTGCAGACAATAAAAGAAAAGAAGAAAACCAAACTAACACAAAATGCAAGGTTACAAAAAAATAAAATATAGGAAGTATTTTCCCAGAGCATCCTCTTAAAATGAGTACTAGCTAGTGAATATAGGGCCATACAGAAACCTAAACCCTGTCATTCTCATCAGGACTGGCTTCTAGGAACAAATTATCTTCCATTTAGCCTTTTCATATTACTACAATTTCAAATAAGACAGATACATAAATATAGAAACAAAGTTTTGTTTAAATTCACACACTAGAATCTTATTGCCTATGTGTATAGCAAATTCAGAGAGCACCCATCTAAGGTTCATAACTATTGAATTTACACCAAAAGTCGCATTTAGACTTCTAAATTCCATCTGCTAAAATATACAAAATCCCAACTAAATTTGAAGTATAACAAAGGTGAAAAACCCTGTGGCCTTGGGGCCTGAATTCAACCCATGACTTCATTTTGCAAGACATGTGAGTACGTGCCTTTTTTATTTTTAATGTTATTATTAGATAAACAATTGTGGTTCACGTTTGGCCTAAAAATGTTTTTGGAAAGCCTAGTCAGCATTTGGCAAGGACTAATTTCTCACCTTCTATGTATCCTGTTCAAGAGATGTGTAGTTTTGGTATTCAGAAGTCCCAGCACCAAAATTGTAAAAGGGAGCTTTTGTATCACCCAGAAAATATCTGTAATATATCTGGTCACTAGATACAAGAGAAGGGGTAGAAACCCGAGATCCAAGAGAGGACTTAGAGACCACACTTATTGCAGAACTTCTTGAGATATTTTTCATCCAGCACTGGCTATTGCAGAACTTTCCACAGTAAAATCAGCATGCCTTGTTTATGTTTAAAGCTGCCACTTTTGAGGCAAATTTTCTTTTACGCATATCAAATAGGAAGCATATACTACATACAATGTACACTGCGTGTAGTAATTACATTTTATGTCATTTAGTGTTCCTGGTGAGCCAAATCACCTCTATTGTAATAGTCTTCCAAGAATTTTGACCAAGGAAGAATTGTGTTTATTCATCTTACACTGTAAGCAGCAGGTTAGGCATTCTAGTTCTGTGGAGGGATTTCTGCTAATCCAGACATGATCTGGTGATACTTAGATTACTTTTGGCCTAACTACCATTAGGAAATCTGATTTTCAGTCATTAGCTTTTCCCTAAATATTGTTCTGACATATGCAATACATTTTCTGCCATGCAATTCATGCATCCTGTACAAGATAAGGAGTCAGTTTTATACGAGATAGTTCCAGTCTGATGGAAGTTTCTACTACTCAGTCAGTCAGATAATCTTGGGTTTTGTTTCTAAAGTTTCCTCCTGAGCTTTTGCCAGCCTCAAAGTTTCAAAAGTCTAGCCATCCATGAAAAAATAGCATATTCAATTTAACTAGTAGACTTTTATTAATCAGGAGGTTGTGGCAGTCTGTTTGTTCATTTTCTGTGATTTTTAGGGTGTGTTTTGGTCATAGTTTCTGGCTTTTCTCTTAAGGCCCAAATCTTAAACATTTCTGGTTTTTAAAAATGTTGGATTGGGGTTTTTTCCATAACCCTATGACTTCTGTAGCTGAGGTTTGAGAAAGCTATCATATATCAAGAAACCTAAGATAAAATTACAAGAGTTGTTACCACTTCAACTGTGTGTAGAAACTGAGAGATAGGCTTGCCATAAATGACTGACTCTACAGTCATTCCAAAACCATATTCCAACTTAACATCACACCTTATTTCCAAATGAACTATTTAGTATAGTCAATCCCCCGTAAAAGCCATTATTTATTATGGAGGTAATTTGTAGCCCATTCTTGTTTTCCGCAGATTGGCCAGAAGAAAGACTAATTCAGAATTTTTCCTTTACTTTTATGTTATTTCAGCCACAAAACACATAACCTTATATTTTCCTTTGGGCTTCTGGGTTTGGGTTACCCAGCTATGAAATGTCTGTCTAAATTTTTCATTTTAGACAGTCCTGTTCTCCCTGCACAGTTCATGCTGACATTGAAATTCTGAACCTTAAACATACTTCACTCTTTCTGGGTTTACTTTTTGAAGTTCTTAAAAAATCTTTGTGAATTTTATTGATGTTTCTACATATAGGCAGGAATTTGCTTGAATTGGTATCACATTTGACAGGTGACTACTAAAACTAAAATTAAGGAGGCTGGAAAGATAGAAAAATGTACTGTTCCTTTCATGTGGATTGCTTCCATTACAAACGTTCTTGTGTTAATTTTGTTCTTTAAGATGATTCCTGGACCCATCAGAAACTGTCCTGCGCCTTTGTTTTTATGAGATTTATGGAGCAGTGTCACCCATCTTACATTCAGAGGAGTGCTGGGTGTAGGGTGATAGAAGAGAAGAGATCCCTCTTCCCTGGGAGGACTAGGGCTGCCAAGACCTCAGAGCTGCATCGTCTGTAATGACTTAAAAGGAATACAGATGCTGTTATCATGGTGGCCAGATTCAAGCCATCTGCCAGCCTCAGAAAAAGAGATTCATGATTGCATGATGTTTAAAATATGTCATTGCTAAACCCATAATGTCCCCAAAGGTGGAAAAGGCAGTGTAACATGTACCAACTTGGACCAGAGCAAAAAATATGTTGCGAAAGAACTAAGCTCAAGGTCATTGCTGCTTGACCTACCCAGCACATCTAAACAAACTGTACTTTTTAGAAGTACTAACCAAGACTTGTTATCCCTGGTACCACACTAAATCACTGAGGAAACTTGGTTCTTGCTATTAATAGAACTCTGGGTGGACTTTTCACCTCAAGCTTTACCTACTCCAGACCGTGAGTTTGCCTGAACATGAACAAGCCATAGTCTTGCAGCTAGGATGCCAGGTGGAGTGGCTTCCTCTTCTCCCACAGAGACAGTGATGGAGGAGCTCATTTCTTTCTGCAAAACGGAAGCAATAGTTTCCCAAGTATTAGAACATTTATTAAGTTCAGAACAAATGAATGACGAAGGTCATCTAGGGGGCAGATGAGTGAAGTTCTGCCATGTTCTTCCGGAGGTGGCAAGGCAAGAAATGCATGAAGAATTCAAGATGAGGAGTGACTTAAGTTCTCTGTTTCATTCTTTTCTAGTGCTGAATAAGCATCACGTCTTTACAACCAAAGTTAAGGACTGGGCTGATATGTCAGGAGAACTAGCCAAAGCAGCTCCAAATCTTCATTTTCTGAGCAGTAGCAGCTGATTTAGAATCCATCACTGTGCAGGTACAGTTATGGATACTTTTTCTCATGTAAATTCCTTTGAATTTAATGGTATTGAATTTCATCTGTCATTTTACCATTTAATATTGTGAACTCCTTCAGTAGCATTCTGCATTCAGTTTTAATTTTTAACCCACTGAATAATTTCTTATCCACCGCAAACCTTCACCTCACTAGAAACGCTGTTATTCCAGGATAATTCTGAACATGTTGGACAGTATAAAATCCACTGATTTTCAGAGACTTATCCTGACAAATGTGAACTAAGCATTTCTTCTTATCCTTAGTTAGTCCAAAACCTGATCTTTCCTCTAGGCTAGTAAGAACCTATTATGTCTAAGAGTCAATTGAGAGGAATACATCAAAATACTTTAAAGTTAAGGATCAGTTGATCCCTTATGCCAAGTGTGTTTAAGCTTTCGAAAACATGTTTTAAATATGCCAGACACAAAAAAAAGATGACAAGGGGTAGAGGCAAAGAAAAGAAATGTTTCAGTGGTTTATACCTTTGCCATTAGTATTCCTTATTAGGAGTACCTTGTCGCATGGTGACCTTTTGAAACTTTTTATCACACAGCAGTCCTTGCTCCATTTGCTACTGTGTTGGAAACTCCTAACTTCAGCCTAAATCCCAGGCTCCTAACCCAAAAACACCCAACACTTCAGCCGTGGTTTCCCAGGCCCTGCTCACACCCCTTCTTCCCATGCTCCTGACTCCCACCTCCCCCGGATATCCTGCTTGGCAGGGGTTCTCCATCTTTGCTCCCCAAAGACTCTCCTACTGCAGAACTTCTTCCTCCCACTTAAAGGGAGGCAAGTAACTGCTTGAAAGATAGTTAATATCCCTTTGTACTGAAAATTAAAGCCCCACAGCCCTTGTCCAGCAGCAGCTCCCCCGGGTGTAGTCAGCACCTGTGAGCTGCAGTCCTCACCACTAGCACCCTCCACGTGAGTGCAGCAGGTCTTCTGTGGGGTCTGAACTCTTTTCACTGCCTCCCCTAGTAGCTAAAGATTACCTTGGAGAGCATTTGCTCTTCAGTGCTGTCATAGTAGCAGCAGTTGCAGTGCACGTCTTGAGACACCTTGGTATTATCTCAAGGCAGTTTCAATCAGAAGCTGGGGAAACTGATGAAACCAGCAGCACATTTTCCATTTCCAAGAAGTGCCTTTATTTTAGTGCTTTTAGTACTTTATTTTTACTAACATAACAAAACTATTCTGTTTCATAAATATGCAGTTTTAGTGGTTATAATCACAAACCTCTATAATTAATCCTTTGATTTTTCTTCTGGGACAAGAAAACATTTTCAAGATCCACTTTCAGATGAAGTGTTATTAACAGTAATTGGCATAGTTCACCAATTTGCAACTTTGCAAAATTAAAGGTTTAGTCTTTTCCTCTTTTCTCACTGCAGACCAATACAGAGTTTCCTACTGATGTTTCCCTGAATGCTCTTTGACTGTATTTTTCTTAGATTTTTAAGGCCAAAAAGGAACCATTATGATGCACCTTCATACCATAGACCATTTTTTTCCACAGCTAATAGTTTTGGTCAGTCTACAGCAACATTTCTCACTTGAGGTGATGTGATGCAAAGTGGCCCACAGAAGATAAGTGAGGGGTTGTATAAAGGATTTCAAACTGTGTTATCAATGTAATACTATTAATAAACCAAAGAGAGTATATGGGTGTGGCTATCACACTGTTTTTCACGAAAATCTCACACAGACTATATGTTGATTTTATAGCCTTGTGATTAACATCACTGATTAAAGTTTGAATTTCTATAATGAATATAAGAAGATACAAAATGAGTAGACAAACAACAAAAATCCCACAAACACTCTAAAACTTAATCTGAAAAGATCAAAAAATGCTCATGCAAAAGCATATGTTTTAGCAAGGCTTTCAAAGCTTAGATGGTTCCTGTGCAAGCTGTGACCATCAAGATCAGGCTTTTAAGATGCACAGATTTCATCTTCATTACAGAGTTTGAAAATAGAGACCAACTAAAAGGTGATTTTAAGGATATCTTAAGTGCAAAGTTACATTTAGGTGCTCTCAATTAGCTCAATAGCATACTGCTCTTACTAGACATAAATATTCTCTAAATTGTTTCTGCTGGTTCCCCTTTTAGGTATTATAGAAGCTCAGTTTTTATCTTGTGCATTACCGTAGAAGAGTGTTAAGAAAAAAACAATTGTCCTCTGATTGCTAAGCTGAGTACAGAGTGATGGTATGAACCCATACCATATTTTTGCACTACAATTTTAAAAATGAGACTCATCTGTTCATAACATTACTGTTGATAGAACTTCACTATTGCAGTAGTAGAAAAGGCTGTTATGGGATAATGTAAAATATTCTTCAGATTAATAAATAATTAATTTATCTCTGTGGGACTCTGTAGAATACAGATAAACAAAGTAATAAGAATGAACTGAACCTGAAGCACATTTTGGTTCCTTCAACTTGCCCGATGTAGAGAAAATAGTAAAGATCAAAAGAAAGGGGAATCAATAGGATTAGTTTCAAGAACACTGCAGTGTGCATCTGATAATCCTCTTAAATAAATTGTTACTTTTTCAACCCTTTTCAACAAGACTTTGCCTCTCATTTAGTACCATTAGCAATGTTGATCCAGTGCTGCCTGCCTTACTTGCAGGAGTACTCCAGACACCCCTTTTAAATGAGGCCCCAATGGATTATTTGAACAGTTTCCCATTGAAGGCAGTGAGCAACCACTGATTGCTGAGGTAATATAATTTCAATAAATCAGTTCAATCTGAAATGTCAGATAATGGTCAAACTAGATAATGGAAATGGAATCCAGCCATATCCCTTTGTGCAATGTGAAATAAAAGCTGTTCATCCTTTCCACTCCCTAAATCACATCAGTTGAAACAAAACAGAAATTGTCAATGCTGAAATTGGGGTAAAGGCAGAGAAGTAGGTAGTAACAGAAAGTTGGGTGGTGTGATACCTTATCCCTGAAGGGAATATGCATTGACTCTCTCCCAGATGTAGAGTATGGGGACTGTTAGCCCCTCTGGAAAGTATTGGCCCCCATATTTATATATTGGTTTAATGGCTTTAACCAAGAGCAGTGAATAAAAGTTTCAACTTCTGCCTTCCCCTTTTTACTAAGAGTGGAGATCAAATAAATGGGACCAAATCTACCTCTCTGACCTCCAAAGGGTGTCTCGTTATGGTGTAGAAAACAGGGTTGAAGATGCTTTCTCCTCTTCCCAGTAAGGAACGCAAATGGCACAGGAGAGTGGAGACAGCTAGCAGGAGTCTCCCTAATCTAGGGCTGTGGTTAGGGCACAGCTCAGGAAGTGGTGGGTGCTGATGTGAGCCATTTCAGGTGCTGGAAAACATTAACGGTCTCCTTTTTGCGGCAAGCAGCTGGGTCATAAACTGTGACTGAAAGTGAGGTTGTGACAATTTTGGGAGCCACTAAATGATACTAAGAAGAGGACATATCACCTCTCCCCTTCATCCAAGTATTTGCCTAGGTGCCTAACTCTATCAGTGTGGGGCCTGACAAAGAAATTATATAGGAAAATACCTGCTTTGGGAGATGGTCCAAGGATAGACATGGAGCTGCATGGTTCAGGGCACTTGCAGAATTCTAGAAGGCTAATGAGTCCTCTGGATGCTGCAGGGTCATCTTGGGTGTCTTCAGGAATAGAGGTTTTTGGGTAGAGGGGAAGGATGGGAGGGCAAAGGAGATTTGTGAGTCACATCTTGTAATTTAGATATCTTAAAGCTGCCTAAGTGCTAGTTTGGCTCCCAACCCAAGCTCTGCTCTGAATAGCAATCACATCTAAAAGCTTAACACAGTAGAGCAAGACCTGAGATTACAAGAAATGAGCTCTGTGGAGGCAGGAAGCCAAAGCAACATTTCAAAACAGGAGACAGAGGTACAGTGAATGAAGGCTTTGATGGTACTCAGATGAGCAAGTATGAAGGATGAGGAAGAGGCTGCAGTGCTAAGGCTGCAATGTTCAAGCTGGGAATTCATTTTGGCAGTAAAGATAACTAGGAAAAAACACATTTTTCAAGCTGAGACTGGGAAAACAGGAATAATATTTGGTGAAGTCTTTGCTCTGCTAGGAGAGAAGAGATAGAAATGGCTTGTAAAAATAGAAACATCATTGTTACCTAGTGTGATCTGTCCACTGTTAACATAGATGTTTGGAGAAAACAGAGACAGGAAATCCAGGCATCATTTCCTAAGAGCCATTAAAAACCTACTCAGGTAAAGTAATGAAAAATTAATTTGATTAGATTAAAAAAGATGATGACTAACATTAAAATGAATATGCATTCAGACATCTTCCTGGATGTATAAACGGGAAAGGTTCAGTCTTGCAAGCTGATCTTGCCTTGAAAACAACAGAGTGACTCAGATAATTCCCTAGATAATAAGACAAAGTCCTCAAGGGAGCAATGAGGGCTCTGTGATTAGGATAAACTCAGACCTATTAAGATAACTTTCTGCTCTCAACATATTTTAAGCACAAAATCCCCATTTTGACAACTCGTTGCATGGTTAGCAACCTCTGTACCATCTTACAGCCCATCAGTTGTGCTGGGATCCACATGCCCACCAGTGTAACATTAGCTTTTGGAGCCTAAAGGGTCCGTTCAGTGCCATCAATAGTGACCTGAAGTAGCTATGGTAGATCATTTTAAGGATCATGTGTAAACAAGTGCAGGAAAGATTAAACTGATCTGTCAGTAATCGGGAGTAGGAATTCTATGATCCCTTCGAGTGCCTTCCAATTCAGTACGTAGGATTCTATGATTCCTTTAAATAGGCTTGTGCTAAATGTTCATACCTGGGTTAGCTTAGAAAAGCAAACCAGGCATTTCAATATTCAGTAAGTGAAATTGCTCCCCCTGAAACTGCTCCTTAGGGAAAAGCACAGCAGGATAGGGGGGGTTTCTGCTACAGGAGTCACTGGTGGCTGAAAGGTTCCTCCAGAGCATGCAAAATCCCACTCAGCCACTTTTTGTTTAAAGAATGGTATTATGATTAATGGTTAATGATGCGTCAGACCCTCCAGCTTGAGTCAAACAGGTGCGTGACTGGAGTCAGAGTCTTGAAATCAGGATAAAAAAATGCTGTAGAGTGAGATGAATGAAAGCAGAACTTGACTCTGCATCCGAGCTTTATGCACTTTGGTCTCTAAGACTTGGGTATTCTTAGCAAACTAATTCTCATTAGCTCAGAAAACAGGAAGTTCAGAAAAGAAGAAGCACTAATCACAATAGATTGATTTTAATGCATCTAAAAATAAAAGGCACAGTACTTCTTTCAGATACAGCTGCAGAGAAACTGATTTATTGCACTAAATATAAAATTGAAATTCTGAATTAATTCTTGAGGGAAAACGGAGCTAAGGCAGGATCACCACAGATCTCTGCTTTAGTATTCCAGGGTGACAGTATTCCTGTAGCACTGAGGTTCTGCAACAAGATATGCTGTGTTTTGCTGAGGTATTTGGTTGATGTTCTATTACGTGTGTGTTCCTCTAACTCAGAGGCTAATTCAAGCTGCCCTCAGTTTATTATGCTTTCCCTTTCTGCCAAACTCCATTGCATCCCTATCAAGTGTCATGACATTCAATTACATACTAATTTTGAGCAAAAGATTCTTAGAAACCTTTTTAGCTCCAGCACCTGATGAAACAACGAAAGGTCTTACTGGTGTCAGCATTGCCTGATTTTCTTCTCCCACTGAAACCTTCCATATCAGCATGTTAATTCTCATTAGGCACTCAGAACAGCCAAGAAATACCTTGTACAAAAAAATGCAGGAAAATTCTGAAGATGCCAGGTTAATCACTTAAACATTAGTGGATTACAGATTTAAGATCATCTGAGTAACTTCTTGCAATATGACACAGCTATACGATTATTTCCTTTTTTCCCTTCTCTCAGGGTTATTTACCCACATTTGGGTATAAAATGGAAAATGGATTTATAGGAAAATTTAGGTTGGATTGGACCACTGGAGGCCATCTGGACCTTGCTCAAGCAGCGCTAACTTCAAAGTTAAATCAAGTTTCTCAGGATCTTGTCCAGTTAAGTTTTGGAACATTTTGGAAATCAGTAGGCTCCTTTTCTTCTCCCAGCGTCGTCGGGGAATCTCTGAATCACTGAAGTCTGATTTGAGACAATTTAAAAAACTGAAAGTATTCCAAAAGCATGGAATATTGCCACTGTAGGACAAAACATGAAATTTGTAACTTGGGATTCTATCAACAAAAAATTTAAAGTGAAAATAAATCTCAGGACAGCCAGCATGGCTTTATAGAGGGCAAGTCCAGCGAATGGATCTTATCTTTTTTGGGGTACAGCAGATTGTTTAAGAGGAGACAACTGATTTATACAATATAATTTTCTACTACAGCATAGTATTTTTACACATTTATCGCTACAGCATAGTACTTAAACCAAAATGTCTGCATTATATGTGGAACTAACAGAACACACATCACATAAACAAAAGGCAGGCTGAGTGACAGATCTCAGAAAATAAACTGTTGATGAAGAGGTGTCCATTAACCACATATGCTAACAGGCTATCAGTTCTTTATTTAAAGGTGTTCATATGACTGAAATGATATAAAATCATTGTTGGTGTGTCTTCAAATCACACAAAAAAAGTGGCAAGGTAGTAAACAATAAGAATAAATTTCTGTTATATAGGAGCTGAAATTGTAGAGACAAATATTTCGAGTTGAACAAAATGCATTTTAATTCAGTCGTATGCAAGGCAATATCAACAATATCTACAATTTGGAAGACAGTTTCAGAAAGTATTGTTTCAGAGAATGATTGGATGTTGTCTCAGACATGAGATGAAGGAAAGACACACTCTTACCTCACAATAAGGTCTATCAACATCTGACCATTGTGATCCAACCCCTGACAGTGCAGGAACTGCAAATATCTGTGAGGGTTACCTGACATTTTCTAATTTGTTTCTTATTTAATTTCCTGTTTCTCAGAGGCTAAGAAAATGGAAATATGCCTTCTTAAGTAATCACAGAGCATTCTCTCTCTCTATATATATATTAGCATACAATTCAATGAGTCATAATAAACAAATGCTCACACTGAAAAATAATCTATTCTGGATTTAAGCTGTATGAACACAAAGGCTAAAAGATTTTGTCACCTTACACATATTATTTCCCTGTCCCTTCCGGAAGTTGTAACATTCAGCACAATTTTTTGGCCCTGTGCAGAGAATCTCCATCATGTGCACCAGTGCAAGGACCTCTCTGGCTATCGTAGAATCTGATACCTTCTACTGTCACAGAGCAGCGGCTCATTCCTCCACATCCCACCGCCAAATGGGATCAACATTTGACACTGTAGAAAAAGCTTTTTTAAAAAAATGAAAACCAACTAGCAATGCATCCAGACACCAAAGATATCCTGTGCATGCCAGACATCAAAGTGTCTCTCTGCTTTCAGATTTCAGTCCTTTCTCCTTTCAGCTTTTCCATAAGAAACAGTCAGGATGCTGAAATCATGGGATTCCTCACAACACCTCCCTGTGCCCCACTCCCCTCAAATCACTTCCTGTGCTTTGGAAGACCCTGGCACTAAGGCAGGGCCCCCTGTCACCCACTGGCCCCCTGTCACCCACTTTTTTTGCAGAAAGGCAAAACCCCGGTTCTGTAGTAAAGCAAAAAGAGATAAAGTCTGATAGGGGGATTTGATGGTGATTCAGCCAAAACAACCTCCATTTGGTTTTCTGATAAGGATCCATCCTTTTTGTCCCGGTAGGGTGGAAAGTTTTAATTTGTCTTTTTCTTCAAGAGTCAGATTTTAAGTATTTATTAACTCAAAGCTGAGTACAAATCAACTGTTTTAGCCCAAGAGTCAAAGCAAAACTGAGAGTTTGCCAATACTACAACAGTAGAAAAAGCAATCCCAAAGTCTTCAAAACAGCTCTGAGACCCCCTGAGGCTCTGTTCATCCCTGAGTCCTGGTATATGCTGCAGTTATATTTTCCCCTTGTGTCCTGTCTGAGATAGCCTCATAAAACAAACCAGGGATTTATGCTGGATTAAAACCAAGATCCCTTCTCTGCTTTACTGAACATTGAAATTGGGCAGAGGACAATACCTGTAAATCTATGGATGCTAAACAAGAGCAGAAATTATACGAGAGGTAGTAATTCAGCAGGATTGTATTTACTGAGAGAGATTAGAAGCCTTAGGATTTCACTTCTGAATTGACTGCAACGTAATTTTCATGTTCCCAAAGAGAATAACATTAAAAGAAAAATCCATCCTTTTTCCTAGCAAATACTTTGGTTGAGCATTATCAGTTACCAAGTTGAAAGAAACTCTGAAAGAAGCCGAATGGAAACTTTCATAGTACAGTCTTGGAGAACTAAAGCCAATGCTGACATTTAATTTTGCAGCATTTTTAAACCTGTCCAATTAAAGACCAAATCCTGTGCCTTTCAAGGGTGTAGTAATTCTGGACGTCCAAATAAAAACACTGGATTTTGTTGTTTTAAGGTCTTACAGTGTCTTCACAAAACAAATTTCAAAAAAATTAAATAAATGAAACCTTGAATGCTATTGGCAGGGCACTGCAAAATGGACATGCAAAAGATCAGTGAATTCCACAAAATGTGACCTAAAGATCTGATTTGAGAAAGTCCTTCAACCTCCATTTATGTAGAAGCCTGTGTTTTTTACACTCATCTCTGGTAACAAGTAACTTCACGGTCTGCTCCAAGTTCCTACTATATTAAACCCCAAATTGTATGACAGGAATACATGCTGGTGAAGTTTTGATATCAGTGAAGTCCTGATCTCTCTAGAAACCTTGAGAAAAGCAGATCAAATTTCAATATAAAAATTATTTTTTTCTTATTTTGATTGTTACATATTATTATTTATTAAACTCATGAATTGCCATCGGCTATTTTCCTGGACAAGATAGTTCTTCAGCATCTAAGAAAACTGTATTGAAATAAATTATAGTCTGAGTCGAGTTCTAGTAAGCACAGTTTCATGATTTTTCTGTTTAAATCTGTTCTCTTTCCCCTTGGCTTCACTCTGCTCACTGTTGCTACAAAAGAAATATCAGATCTTCTGAAAATGTGTTTAAATAGGATTTGGATAATTCACTGCCAAAAGTTTGGCTGTGCTACGCTGATGATTATTTCATACTTTGACCCCTTCATCCAGAGCCATTATTCATATCAAGGGAAACATTTCAAATCAAGCAGCTGTTCATGTTTGCTATGTAAGAAAAGGAAGACCTTCGCTTTCTTTAACCATTCTACTGACTATTTTTTTGCCAGGGAGACTAGTCTGAGAAAACACAGGTATATTTTTTTAACTTCAATTTTATACAAAACAAGTTTAATATCCTACCCATGAATCAGTTTTGATTTATTCTAAGCATCCGTAGAATGAGATGAATGTCTTCCACCTCAGTACCACAAGTTTAAATAAGCCATAAATCACTTTTTGTTGCAGTTTGGATACACAGTAGGTCAAACTTTCTTAATGTTTGTGTCAGTCTGTCATAAAAGCACTAAAAAAGTCTGGAACCTTTATACCCACTCCCCCCATCCAAAAATCTATATTTACTCAATAACCTTTTGCTCTTCTATAGTTGCTCACCCTTGTGAGACAAAACATACACAACATTTAGTTTTAGCATTGCCTTTGACAGTTCATAGTTTAAATCTGAAATGTTTAAATCATGTCATGATGTCCATAGAAAGTCTTAAATGCAAAAGTGAATCTACAGGATTTGTTGAACTGAACAATGAAAGAATAATTCGAATTTGTATAGTATTTGGCAGTGTAAAGTAATACTGATGCTTTTGTCCATTGAAATACAAATATATTCTTTCCAGAGTTCTGTTGTCTTGTAATTTTTAGGACATTTACTGGGTTAGGGAGCTGTGCAATAAATATAAATGCCTGAGGTTACTACTGTTTATTTTAAAACTGCTTTAATTGTATACAACTTTTCCTCCAAAACAGTCCCGATTAACTGCTAGAGTTTGTGAATTTATTTTTTGTGAGTTTTTTTTTTTCGTACCTTGTCAATGTAACTAATATAAACATTTACTGCGTTGCTCCAGGGCAGCAGCATGCCCCCAAACCATAGAAACTCCTTTTGACCTCAACTGCAGTTCGGTTAGTTGAAGAATCGTGAACTTGGCCTTTAAGTCAGGTCTTTAGGATCAGGTGGTCTCTGGACAGCACAATAATTCTGGTAATAACTCTCTTTTGATTAAAAACGCTGTAATTGTTTTGGTGGAAAAACAAAAATCTGGGTTTTATTTCATAAACAGTGTATCTCAGACCAGCTCGCAGCACACTAGAAATTGAGGTTGGGAAATCTCTGCCAGCCTAGCATGTGGGGACAGAAGACGGAAACTAGGTTGTTGGTAGGTAATAAACTTCCTCTTATTTTTTATTGTTAATTCTAGAAGAAAGCTGTTGTTAATTATCCCAAAACTATGGATGGTCCAAGCAATTAGGAAACAAACCTAAGCCTATGGAAACAGTGAGGTTTATTCTGGTGGGGCTTTTTTGTGGTTTTGGGGTTGGTTGTGTGGTTTTTTTCTTGGTCTTTCTTGTTTTGATGGAGATCAGCTACCAGTAATATGGCAAAGAGAACTACCTGACCCTCTTTCCACTGAAACATCAGTAACAGGTCAGACTTGCTTAATAAATCTTCTCAATCACTGCATAAAGAAAAGGACAAAATAAAGCAATGAAGACATTTGCTAATCGAACAAAGTTCCACTAGAAGAATTTACATGCAGAGATTGAGAGATTTTGTCTGGCAATGCTGAACACTTTTTTAAAATCAAAATGTCTCTATCTTGCTGTTAAGTTGTTTTTTTGAGGTCGTACCCCTCTCCTTCACCTATTCTGGTGCTTCTTATACCATCATGTATTCAGACCTTGCCTTCTATCAATGTCAACATCACAATCCAGTCTTACAGTTTTCCAGCAAATCGAAATAAGTAGAATTTGATATTAATGTATTTCTAGTTTAAGAAAACTAGATAACTGTTTATTGTATACACTATTTTTATATATTTAATAAAGAAGTAGTACAATACATTCTTTTTTACCCTCTATCAAAATAGAATATTTTATAAGACATTTTTCTGTATTAAAACAAATTCCACAGTCTGTTTTAAAGTTATGCTTGTTTCTCCCTGAAGTGATGACAGGCCATCATGCACACACACAGAAAGCTTATCCAGGATACAGTCTATCTTCAATATGAAGATTTCTCAAATAGACATCCTTAGAATTAAAAAAAATAAATAATAAATTACACAGATAGTACATGTATACAAAATAGCTACAGATTAGGCTTTTTTGAAGAAATGAAATCAATTTGCATGTGTCACTTATTCATACGTAAGATAAAATAAAAAGTAGCAAAATCATTTACTCTATTATGTCATTTCATTACACTGCATTATAAAATGTCCTGTGCAAGTTTTTTGAATACCAACTAACACTCCATAATACCTTAATTACTTTTCAGAGAACACGGTACTTTTCAAATCAATAAAAATAATCATTTCGGTCCCATGCAAGGTCACAAAAGACCTAAAAAATTGATTTCAGGATAACTCAGCTGGATTTTATTGAATCTGGCCCTCAATTATACATCTGCCATCGTTAAGGCAACAGCAGGGTCATGATGTTACTTGTGTAAGACCCATGGGTAAAACAAGCTCTTAGCAGCAAAGGATTCTTCTCAGAAGTACAGCTAATATTTATCTGCTTCTGGTGGCACTCCAAATGCACCACATATTTTACAAAAAAAAGGAATAACTTCTGTTGCTGGACAGCTTCTTGCTGAAGTTCACTTAAATAGGGGAGAAAGAAAAGAGCAAGGGGAAGAAGAGGCAGCCTAGCTGAGAGACAGAGTTGAACAAATCTATTATTAGGTCTTTGTGCTGGTCCAGCTGGCTTCCAGAAAGAAAAAGCGTGCTCACACACCTAAGATAATGAACACCATGGTAAGAAATTACCCCAGAAGGGCTCAGAGCTGCTTACATGATATCCAAGAGAACATATTAATTTGTGGATGATTTCTCATCCAGCATAAAATCCATAAAAGCTGTTGAAATCTCTAGTAGGATCTCCATCCTTGGAAATACTCAAAACTTGACTTCATGTGGCCCTGAGTGACATGGTCTAATGTCAAAGCTGGATCTGACTTTGAGTCCTGCAAGATTTGGACCAGATTATCTGAAGTTATACCTCTGCATCTTAAATTGTTGTGTGCTCAGTCCCTTGAACAGCCACATTTGCAAAGGGATGCAAACATGCCAGGAGCATTGAAGCTTATGGGGTTTGTTAGTGAGGAAGGGGTGATGCATTGAGAGCAGGGGAGAGCCACTCAGATGGGGACTCTTTGCAGGGATCATCCCAGATCCTGCCAGCTTCCCTCTGCTTTGTGCTCTGCTGGTCTCAGCTGAGTCAAGGACTAGATCAGGAACTCCACATCTTTAAGACAATGCCCTTGATTCCACCAAAAATCTTGTCAGAGGGTCCAGCCAGTCTCAGCACAGCAGTCTCTCCGTGCTGTCAGAGTGCAGCTCCACTTCACAAGCAGTCCCCAGCCTTTGGGCAGATGGTTACAAGGTGCAGGCACCATGTTGAACACGTAGCAGCAGCCTAAGCTTCAGTGTGATGAAAGAAAGATAACTGTGAAAGATGAGAGCAGCAGGGAAAGGCAAATGATCTCACCAGGGGTGGATGGCAAAGGCTTGTATCTGCTGGATCTTGACCTGACTCTGCCAAGGGACAGCCTTGGTCAGAGACTCAAGGGTCAAAGTTGTTGTGCTCTGGACCTGGCTGCCAATACAAATTCCTCCTGCTGCCTCTGCCCAGCCTGCCACAGCTATGCCTAGACAGAAACCTGCGGCAGGGATACCGCTCACAAAAACATGGATTGTAGCTGGCTTTAAATGAGCAAATTGTCACACCAGCAATGGTGTGGAGAGTGACTCTACAACAGAGGAAACCGAGGCAGGTTACTGATAATACTCATATAAAAAGGGGAAATTAATGGCTGAGACTGGTCTGTTTCCAGGCAAGTTCTAGAGTTACTTGGAAGCACAGATATACAAAATAAAATAATAAAAATTAGAAAAAAAATCTGCACATTACTGATCCTGTGAGATACAGACAGTCTGAGTTCATCTTTGAATGAGTGCCCAGTCCCACGTATGACATTGAGGTATAACGGAAAAAAGATGAGTCAATTTTTTTCAAACCAGTTTCCTCACTGGGAAAACATTCCTTTAGGTCACAAAGTGCTTATTTACTCAGTCAATACTATGACAGTGAGATTTATAACCACGTCATTAATAACACTGACAAAGAACTTCCTCAAAACTCTTTCAACTCCAGACAAACATGATATATGAACAAAAGAGTGCAGTTACAGATTTACAGCTGAACACATGCGTTTGGGGCAGGGGAGGGTAGGAAAAGAGGGAGGAGCGCATGAAAAACAAAACCCGATCTTTTTTTCCCCCAGTATTTGAGGCTGACTCATATTTGTTTTGAATTGCTTGTTTCATTGGTTGCTCAGGGTTCTTTTGATCTCTTAGAGGATGAACTGGAATGGGACTCATCTTTTGGACAACTTCCACAATTCTTTACACTCAAATGGGCTGATGACAAACACATTATTTTGTCCATACTGAATGAACTGGTGCTAGCTCTCATTGGATTTAGTTCAGTACCATCTTAATAATTTTCCCTGTTGTCTGAATGTATTCACATCTATCCTGCAGGAACTGTGAGGAGAAAAGGGACCTTGGTGAAGATAATTGCAGTTGCTTCAGTGTTCCTTTTATTGAAGAGATTTTGTATTTCAGGTCTCTTCTGTTTGTGCCTCATAATGGCTGTACAATTTTATATTTATTGGTACCAATGATACTTGGTCTTCTTTTTAATAAAACAATTTTCCATTGTAAAATGACCTTATGTCCAAAGAGAAAGTTTTGTGGGTCTTACGTAATTTAGAGGAATTTTTCTCAGGAAAAGACCTAACAAACCCATTTCTTCTATCTTTTCAAATACTGGATTTTTAAGGTTTTTTTAATTTAATAGTTTAGAATTTTTTTAAATTTTATATTAAAAAATATATTTTTATTTTTATATAGTTAGGTGTGTTTTACACTATATTTTCTGTCACATAATTCTGACATTATCAAAATATTGACTGAATATTCCAGGACATATCTTACTTAAATTATAAAGAAACATGGAGTGCAATATACATTTTCTGGCCATCTTTAATATTAGACTCTTTGGCAATTATCTGCAGCTGCTGAATCTACCAGTTTCTTTTACTCTGCAGGTTTATGCTGAATCTTTGAACATTTCCTTACTAGCCCAGTTCTGGCAGATGAATATTAAAAAAACCCCCACATTTCCCCTGAAGGCAGCACCTGGACTTTCTATATAGTCAGCGCAGAGAAGGATCTACTTAGACCCCCACGGGGAGTTCTTGTGTGTCTTTCTTTTGTGCCTAGTCCGAAGAAAAGCAAGATTTGTGGAGAGGGATAATGTTTTTAATGGGACCAATTGCAGAGGCTTTCAGAAGTTCCAGCCTCTTTCTTGACCGCCTATATAGGGAGTTTGGGTTTAAACTTTGGAGGAGAATTGACTCATTAAGGAAGTACAGTTTAAGTGCAAACTGATTTAAACAGCCAAGTCCCAGCTGGTGGCTGCAGTAAAAGTCTTGAAAACCTCCTGTGAAAGTGCACAGGAACTAAAGTCAAATGCACAAAGGGCTTTTAAAATAAATCCCAGGGTTGTGCTAGCCTCATGATTTTGAAGGTCTGCCTCCTGCTGTTTGAACTTGTGAATTTGAGAATGACACAAAAATTGCTCAGCTATGCAATTGTGTCTTGCTTTCTGCCTGGCATTCCTTCCCTCAGTTTCACTTCTAGTAAAGCCTGTCCCTACTGCTGAAGGATCTCTCAAGAAAGAGAGGCTTCTTCACACACCACAGAGCTTGTGCTGCCATCCAAACAGGCAAAGATGTCTACAGCAGCTCTGGCAAGCAGTCAGAGCATCCTGATAAACATATTGCATGGGGCACTTAAAGTGCTACAGGACCTGCAACTCATCCCTGGCTCTGGTATTGCAGTGCTGGTGTTTGGGAGATGAGCTGCTCAGGGGCTGCAGCACCACACGTCCCCAGCAGCAGTGGGGGTCCAAGCATGAGGGTCCTCTCCTGAGCTACAGAAAGAGATGGAGTGAAGCCAGCTGCACGCATCTGGTTGACATGGAAAGCAGGAGGCTCAAGCAGGGAGCACAGACAGCGAGGAATGGGATACAGGAGAAGACAGTCATTGCAATGCAGTGACAGACAACCTTTGCTGGGACAAGGGGTTTTGTGGCCACTCCCATAGGTGTGTGATACAGACAGAGTGGTACCTACTCTGTGTAGTGCATTCACCTTGAGGAACCATTACCCAAAGAACAACCATGTTTGAATCCCTACAGGTGTCCAATGTGATGCAAGTGTGGAGAAATCGGCAATATCGGTCCAAAAGAGCTGTGCAGTTAAGCTACACTGTGTCAGTGTAGTTAAGCTATATTGGGGTAGGGTAGAGAACAGCAGTGGGAAGAGGAACAAGAAATGTCCAGAATGATGTATCTGGAGGCAGGGTAGAGTTGGGGAGTGGGACCCAGATCTTCTAATTGTATTTAATGACAATGATCTCTGAAAAATAAAAAAGAAGAATTAAGCTGACCTGCACTCCGTCTCCTCCTGTCTTCTCCCTGTTTCTTCTGTGCATATATAAAGGCACCAAGAATATTAACTGCACAACAGAAGTGATACTGAGTTAATGACTGTATCAATACATGTAAGAAAACCAGATTTAAGTCACCAGAATAACAGCATAGGGGCACGTGAGCTCCTGTGGTGCTATTCTGCACAGAGATGCCCACATCTATTTATTTGGGTTAGAGTTTCATACGTGAACAGATGCAGATTGATCACACTTGTGTGGTGACTGATGGGCCAGGTAAAGGCTGGTGTGGCCAGGGTACTCCCAGGCAGGCACAGCCAGGGCACCTCACTGTCCTGGGCAGAGCTGTACCCTCCCAGCACCCGTGCTGGAGCCAGTGGTAATGTTGTGGGAAATCCACTAGATGTAGATACAGCGTTAAACTGTCACTGATCCAGGAAAATGTGGAATCTGTCTTCAAGGGAAAATTACCTTTCAGTGCCGTGAGAGGGGGCAGGTGCTTCTGAACAGAAATTAAAAACCTTTTAAGGATTATACTGGTCTTAGGTTTCATAACAACAAGTGTGTTGGTTAAGGATCTTCTAATAACGTGTAATTTATTCAATCCTTTTTTGTCTTTTTTTTTTTAGAAAAGCCTCCTTTGCTCTGTTGCATTATGCCTAAGTGCCACCAAATGCCACATTATCCTAGTAAGATTGCCCTCACTCACCCTCCAAAGCGCCTGTCCCCTTGCAGCACAGTCGTTGAGATTTGTTAGTCAGCTCACCAGGGCAGTGCTGGCAGCAGCTCATGCTGTGGGAAGCATTAGTGTGCTCTGGGGTGAGAGCAAAATATTGAGAAATAAATGGTAGGCAAATAATGCTTCTGTCCTGAGGTAATGAGGCTCTTTTTCGGAATGCAGATGAGAAATTCATCAAAAGGAGAAGGCTAATGTAAACTTCTAAATGTTTAAATCGTCTAAATGGTGCATGAGAAACACTGCCTGATTATAGTCTGCCTTGGGCAATAGGGCAGAGCATCAGCTAATGTAAATCCATCAGAGCTACAGCAGGGTACAGTAGCGCTGGACCGTGACCATGCATGGGGCTGGCATGGTCAAGCAAAATGCCCTGTAGAAAAGCACCCTGCTTGCAGTGGGACAAGTAAAAGACATGAAAGGCTATTGCTAAGGGCTTGTTAGAGGCAGGTCTACTTTCTCTGTATCAGAAAGGCATTCACTGTTCATATTTTCCATTTATTTTCCAATGTGATACAAAGTTAGGGTAGCAAGTTTATCCTGCAGCACTTTCCTAGTGCCTGAAGAGTAGCAGAAAGGAACATCTAGAGAGGAATAAAAAAATAAAATCATTAGCTAACTGATAATCTGCTTAAAGATAGGAGAGTGAGCAAAGAGGAAAGACTGCCTGTAGGCTAATGGTGCTTGCAAGGAATTGAGCACTCAAGGAGGCTCAGAATGGAGAAATTGGTAATTTTCAAAGACAAACATCAGATTCAATGGATAACAACGAATCATCAAACCAGAATGCAATTAAAATAAAATCCAATAAATAACTATTGAAAGGCATTTTGCAGTTTCCTCACCCCTGCTAACACCTGGTGCCAAAGGCAGTCACATCCTGTTCCTCGACACAGGCATCACAGTATCCACACCACCAGCTCAAAAAAGGCCAGGAGGCAGGTTTGAGCAGTGTCCCACCAATTATCCAGGTTGCTTAATGGTTAACATGCTTCCAGGTGAGGTTTTGGTGCATGCCAGATAAAATTTTCCTAAATCCTGATAGAGCAAGGTTCGGGAGGGGCCACATGAGCGGGGCAGTTCCCAGCAGACAGGATGGGTGTGATTGCATCAGGCTGGTTCCCTCTGCTTTGCTCTCCAACATGTGCCCAGGCTTTGCACCCACAAATGCCTCCACATGTTAGCACACTACACTGCAGGCTCTGCAAACTAACCACCACCCTCTTACTACAGGAGAAAAACCCCATAGTTTACAAAACTCTTACATTTTTTCAGACACATTTAGCTGGGAAAAAACCAAGCTTCCACAGTATAATAATGATGGCTCAAGAACACAAGATGAGGTGCTGAGGAGATGCAGGTCAAGCGCTGTGTAAAGTTCCTAAGCTGCTTTTCAGCCTTCAGGCCAAGCACCAAACCTGTTTTAATGTGCTGGGCAGAGCTTTAAATCCCAGTGAGGAAATTTATTGCTCTGTAAATTCCCTGGTGGAAATAAAGTGATGCACATGAATAAACAGTGCTCTATTTCACAGATTACAAAGCAGGTATTTGGGTATATTAGGAAAGGTTTCTCTGCCTTGGGTTGGGGTGGGCCTGCTTCACAAACACTGAGCCATGTACAAGCAGCTGCCTGGCAACAACTCAAGTCACGGCATGGAAACTGTCCCTCATACCTTGGACCAGGCTCTGCATTGCACAAGCTTAAGGGTCTCTGAGAAGCATGAGCCACAAAAGCCAGTTGGCTTTTCTCATTAAATGGCTTCAGCAAGAAGTACTTTTTCACTCTTTGCAACACAACAATAACAATATTTTTCTAATTTTGCGAAAGTGGTGAGCTGCTTAACTGGTTTTCATCCAATATTTTGACATAGCGCTTCCAAAATAGCTAATAAAATGTTTACCTGCTAAAATCTCAGTCTCTGATAAATCAAAAAGATATTAAGAAACACTATTACAACATCTCCACAAGAAAGCACAAAGAATAATAACCGTAATAAATAACAATTTAAGACAAATCAGAGAATTTAATTTTGTTTAAAATGTTTGGAATTTTAACACTCAGCTCCTAACAACTATATTGTTTTTCAACGAGCTTTTCTCAGACCCACTTTTAGGAGTTATTCACATGCTCAGTGTTTGCTGTTGCCTTCAGAGATTATAATCTCATTCAAGCAGAGACTCATCTTCTCGAATATTTGCAAAGCACTTGCACAATTTTGAATGTCACTGGAGTTAGAAGCAACAGACCCATCAACACAAAGAGCAAGCAGAAGATAAGCGGGGAAAAAAAAGTCTTCAAACTCCATTTGAGTGAAAATATGTTTCCATAAAGGAAAGAGAATATAATCCAAGATCCACATAATGATACAATTTAGCGTCTCTGCAAGCCCTGGGCTGGCTGTGCAGAGAAGCACACGAGCATGTTGTGCCTATGACTGTATTTGAGTGGTAGCACGGTGAGTATCCAGCTCTGAGCCAGCTTTTCTCTGCTTGGCGTGGGCACACAACAGCAGAGGAGTAGCGGGGCTGGCTATTGCAGGCTCACCATGGGGTCCTCAAATGACTAACATTACCTCCACCCCACACCCGCTGTGATTTCCCTGCTCTCCCTGCCTGGCCTAAGCTGTTTACAGCCTCAACAATGTGTTTGGTTTGCTCACTGAAAAAAAAAAAACAACAAACAAACAAACAAAAAAAAAAACCAAACCAAAAACCAAAATCAAAAACAGACATTACCAGTTATAATGTGGGAGGGTTTGATCTGTATGTGAACTGAAGGGGGTGGCTAAGGACAGGACATTCACATACACTAAACCTCCATCTGGGACATTTGTGAAGCTGTGTCTGTGCCTCTCCTGAATTGTTTCAGGGGTTCGAAAGTGAGAAAGGTTAAAACACCGGTAACAGGGAGCATTTATATAGCTCAGTGCTGTGTCATGTATCAAAGACCTAGCCAAGAAGTCCTAAGCCATATAAATGCCATACTTCACTTGGATTAATGCACCCTCTATCTTGCAGGGGCTGGAAGGCAATTCAGGTATCTTGCTGCACTGCTGCAATATGCTGGGCAGACATACACTACTATTTAAACTGGGAAGGATTGGATGAAGAAAGCTATGTAATTTACTCAAGGTCAGAAAAATGCCTGTGATGGAGCCAGTCTCCCAAACAGCATCCCAATGACCCAAGCACTCACTCACCCCATCTATGTAACATGCAGAGGGAGGAGGGGAAAGGACAGCAAAGCACTCAGCAAAGGCAAAGAATACACTGATACCTGCTCTGCAAATTAAACAATGCATAGTGGAAAACAATGCTTACAATTTGGTGACAATCTCCTCAGTGCTCTGAACCCCTTCACAGACATCATCCGCAGCCTAACCTTTTATACTGATGGTAAACAGGCAGGAGAGCTCAGTTCTTTACTTCATGTTGTTAATGAAATCCAGCGTACAGATCCCGCCTACCCTTCCTGATCATTTGTCAGATATGTCGATATCTTATCCTCTACTCACAGCAGAAAACATCCAAATGTCATTAAAGCCTGCCCTTACTGTACAGGGGCAACTGTTTAATGGAGCAGGTCACAAGGGCAAAGGGAGCTTTTAGACATGGCCAGCTGAACAACTGAAACAGCACCAACTAGCAGGAGACAAATTTCAACTTGTGGCATAAGATGTACAAAATGGCATATAGTTACTGGGCTACCGAGGCAAAGAGGACAGATACAAGGGACAAAACTAATGGTTTCCGCAGAAATTATGGAGAAAAGGCCAGAGGTCCCTTGGCTGGGGCCACTGGGGCTGGGGTGTTTATAGCTGGTGAGTGCAGCATTCCCCAACTCCTGACTCAGAGCAAAGACACAGGGCTAAAAAAAGGTTTATTGAGGTGAGAGTACGAAGAATTTTCAGATTGCTTTTGGAAATTTCTGTGTTATTCTGAGTGTGGCTGCCTTTCAAAAGCATGAACACTTGAGTGCGAAGGACTGGATTATATGCACTGCAACCTGCCAGTGCTAACTACGGTTGACCTCTTTCACTCACTCTAATTCCAAAACATGCATTCTGTTGAGCAGTATTAAAATTTTTTTTGGCATACAGTGTGTAACAGATACGGTATATAGATTAAAAAATAATCAAACCACTCATTCAGCTTTACCTGGAGAGGTTTCATATGTGATGAGTCAGTGATTCAAAACAAACCCAATGAACGAGTGTCAAGATGGAAGAAAAATGTCTTGATGCAGAACCTCACCAATTCATGACTAAAACCTGTGGCAGTCACAGTATGGAGGAGATACCATTTCAGCCTCCTTTTCAGCACCTCTATGTACAGACAGCTGGAGCTTCACGGCCTTCTCACAAGCATTGGGACCCTCCCTCCCCACGTTCCTGCTGCCTCTACCCTCCTCCCTCTTCTTCACTCTGCCATTATTTTTTGCCCTTCCTCTGTTTCCATGCTGTTCTCTCCTGATGGGCACCTGCTTCCATCATTCCTGCTGTGGGCAGCAGAGCGAGGAACAATGCGTGGGAAAACCCTACAAATGGAGGGGAGTGACTGTGGACTGACTGCTAAGGGAAATGGAAGTGGTCATCAAGGTCTTGCAAGCTGCTTCTGCCACTTTAATAGAAACTTTGGATCAAATATAGGCAGGAACTCCTAGGATCCTGTTTGCAGGTGAGACTCCTCATGCATGTTGAAGATACTGTTTTGTCAGTTGTACACTATCCTGAGCAATGCTGACAGACATCAGTTGGGACCAGGGTCCTGAAGGCTGACACTGTTTGCCATTAGTCACCAAGGTGGTGTGAATCACCAGGAATTACCACCACTGTAAAAAACATCACCAGAACAAACACTGCCCCCAAAATTGTGGCTCACCATGCTCAAAGAACACACTGGTGGATATAAAAAGAAAATAAATAAGATTTTAAATTGGAGTAGTCATTCTTCTGCAGAAACCTCTGTCTGACATGTACTGCTTAATGTGTGTGTATTTTCCCTTGGATGAATGTAGCCATAGACTCCTTACAACGTTCCTGCATAAAATGAAGGCATAATATGCAATACAGCATGCTGAAGAGATATTAAAGATATTTACGACGTTCTGCTTATGAAGATTATTCCCAATAATTAACCGTTGCTACTGCAATTCTTTTCAGCAGCAATTAAAAGTTGTTCTGTACTTCTTTACCAATGTATTTTTAAGCTACTCAGTGTTTAATACAAGTTTGTAACCTGCAGGCTTAAGTCTTGTGGAGGCTTCTGCGCATGAATAATTCATAAACTAAGGAATCATGGCTATTAACATAAATAAAACTACTTGAAAAAAAAAAGTAGCTCAGATGTGAATTCTTTGTAGGAATTGACCTTAATTTGCTCTTTAGATCTAGACTGCGCTATTAGGAAGCTCTTGTCTGATTTTTATTTATTTTTTACAAGTAGGAAACAGATAAAAATGGTCTCCAAACTCTATAAATCTTTGAAGTCAGACTGAACTTTCTTGACAGTTGTAACACTATGGGCAGCATCATAAAACAAACGGTTCCTTTACCTCCCGCATTGCCCCAAGACTCAGTACTTTCTGTATGAGGAGGCAGACAGGATGACTCAAATGCCATTAATGTTTACAAGGCTGGTCTGTGAAGCCTTAAATCAGTGAGGCTCAGCTGTCATTCCATTCATTTGCATTCGTACTGAAAAAGCAAATCCCTGATAATTCCTTGATTTTCCTTAAACAGAGAGAATGCAGAGAAAATTTTAAAGAGCAATGAAACAGAACTCAGCTGACACACTTACAAAGTGCCATACATCTATCTTGCTGTTAGAAACTAAGAAAAAAATCTGATAAAAGCAAAGGTCTCCCTGCTTACAAAGGGAACAGTGAAATATAAACCAGATTACCTGTCGTATCAGGAATACGTCACTGTTTTTTCAGGCTGTTCAGACATTTTATTCCAGAAAACCTTCACCAATTTCACTGGATTCAAGTTGTAATAGGAGTGATGGTGAGGTGATATAGCCTAAGATCCCTTTTACTTACTGTGTGCTAGAGAAATACAGAAAATGGATGGCTCTAGCCCTCAGAATTTAAAAACTTGCCAGTTGTAGTTGTGACTTTCATATTTTAAAGAAAATAACAAATCCAAACAATTTTGAAGGTTTTCTGTTTTGTTTTGAGTCATCTACCATCCACTTACCATGTGAGATGGCTGTAGCACCACAGAGCAAGACTTAGTGCACTCACAGGTTGCAGCATGAATACTTACTCCCTTCTCTCACAGCTGGCAGTTCATTGGCAGCCACAGGTTGTGAGCCCTCTGAATTGTTCATTATCACCTCCCCTTAAGAGCACAAAACCCATAATTTTTTTCTACACAAGCAACTGACCATGGGACTCAAGGGAAGAAATGTGAATTTTGGACTTAGATCAATGTCTTTGGTGCAGTTTAAAAAATGTCGTAGATTTAGATGCAATCCTGCACTTCCACCCGAAAACTCCCTTAGTTTCAGCAAGGAAGGGTAGTCCTCACTATTTTCTCTGGGTGGCCCCTCAGCTGAGGACATGTTTTAAAGACAGAAGGTGCAGAGTGGCCCATCTCTCCACAGTTCTGCGCATATGTGATTTTCCATCTTCACCTGAGCTGTGTGGGTGAAGCAGTGTCTTGTGTCATCTCCTTCGGATTAAGAAACCCAAATTATCTTTTTTCTCTGTTGTCTCAGGATGCATTTGTAAACATTGCAGGACACAGGAATGCAGCCTGGCTTTCGTCTGTACCTTATTGAGATGTCCTGGCCACTAAGCTCTGACAACAGCTCCAGCGCCACCCGCTGTCTTGCATCCCCAGCTGTGTGTCTGTCTGGCTCAATAGGATGGGCAGAGGGGGCAGGTCTCCTCCTGTACACACTGTTTCATGTCAACATCTTCACTTTCTGGAAGCAGCACTTCTTCCATGAGATTTAGCAGGCGCTACCTGCCACTAACAACCAGTAAACTCTGTTAAACGTATCTTTGTTTTGAGCAAGGCTTTAGGAAAACAAGTTTGGAAGGACACTTAAAAGAAAATCTAAACAATTTACACAGAGACAAGTCTCTTTAAAGGTATTCCAAGGTAGCCTAGCCACTGCTCCTCAGATGATGATGGTTTGGATAAATGAGGAAGCAGCTTTCCAGTTGCACCAGGCTCTCCCATTTCCTTTTCAGTTCTTCAGGACTTGCTTTTTCTTCCATAGTACCAACCTGTCTTGATTCAAAGTGGCACTGATGATGGTGGTCTCAATGCTTAATAACATTTCAGAATTAGGGTTTTTTTCGCCTTTAATTCACGTGGTCTGAAAACATTTATAGATCCAAGGCTAATAGCAATTGTGTACTTGTGTTCTGCACAGCTTGTAGTACTGTTTGAAGTTCTAACAGAGATACATACAATTTTTTTTCAGTATTATTAGCAGGATATAGAAATTAATCTAGCCCTGGTCATTTCTGACTCAAGCTAACCAGTATAATTTTGAGCCTGTCTGGGATCATACCAACAGCCAGCCTTTGGAGCCTGAAGAAGGTGCCTGTGGGATAACCCTGATTCAAGCACCAAATCACTTACAATGACTATGTACTTTCTGCATCAACTCAAAGGTGTTTTACTGTGTGTTATAAATGCATCCTTAACACCCAGTTTAGCTTGCTGGGAACATACTGTTGAATCCGAATAGGTTTGATGGTTATTGAATAGAAAAAGGTTATAGAAAAAGACTTACAGGTCCCTGGGACCTTGCTACCAGGTTGCTCTGTGCTTTTGCAGTGCAAAGCTGACCTTTTGAAACTTTCCTCTCCCTCTGTGCTACGCTCCCTTGAACTTCAATCAGCACAGCTGCACAACAAGGAACAAGTGGGGCAGCCTTGTAAAGGCACAAACCATCAGTGTGGGTAACTTGAATAAACAAACTACAAGGAGAGAAACGAATCCTGACTGGCTTCTTGCACCTCTTGACGAAAGCCCATACATCTCATAGCTCCAGAGGGATTAGTGTGGTGTTTACCTGCTCTTTCCCAGGCTGGGCAAATGTTTGATCTTACAAATGTGTACACAAGTTTTTGACAGTTGCCATAGCACGACAGCAACCCTCCGGTCTCTCTTGTTGTTTGTAAGCTTCGGGGACTAACCAGCCAAACTTTCTGACAACATCAAAAATTTGTCTCATTTTAAATTAACTTCCACGGCAAAAAGAGCTGCTTTCAAGGACTTTCATTGATCAAGTTGGATAGGCCTCCATTAGCAAGCATCAGCTTCCTTTCGAGGGGGAAAAGGGCTTTCCTGCTCCCAGAGGACAGGGAGCTGGTTGGCTTTCATGGATCTTTGTGGAATAAAGATCAGAAAGGTGGCACTACAGTGCCTACATCTGAACTGGAGGAACAGGGAAACACTTCCCTCTCCCGTGAGACTCCATTTGTGTAGTAGTCCACTATTATTTCGTGCACGGTACTTAACACTTGTTTTCTGGTATGTTCCATTGTGTCCCTGAGCACTTTGTGTAAAGTGATATTTAACCACAATAAAAGCAAGGTGCTGCCAAGAGCATGCAGTAGGAGGTTGCAGAACAAAGTTGGGAAAGTTTCCTGGCATGTCACAGCTAAAATAAGGGTGGGCCTACGGCATCAAACTATGAACTGTGTATGTCACAGCAAGGGCCCAAAGCATTGATGCCTGCATAATACTTCTTTTTCTTCATTTTATCTTCATTATGACTGTCTGCCTTCATAGGTATATATTAAATGGAATTTATATGGGTTAGGTGGCAGAACTAATTCCAGCTAATGTGATAATTCAGCAGTGAGTCATGTACCATGACTGAATGCCTTCCCCTAGTCCACACCACCAACAATGTCCAGTGTATGGGTAGCACATTCACTAAGTTAAACCAGGTAGCAGCTTGGAGAGCCCTCCGGAATTGTGTGGTGGGAGGTGAGCAGTGCTTCTCACACAGGCACTGACATGTCCAGTGTTAGAACATTAAAACTAAAGACTGAAATAGACCTTTGCTACCACTTTCACACTTTGTGAAATGCTGATCATAAAGAATGGACAATGAAAAAAAAAACCACACAACCAAAAAAAAAAAACCCCACACAAAAAAACCCCACATAGAAGGAAGGAAAGTAAGGACCTGGATTTTATTTTGGCTTGGGCCTGCTGGTGTAACTCCACTTCTCAAAACACTAGTATCAGCATTTAAATTTATCAGGCTCTGAGGACTATTTGTTGAGATAAACTCAGCCTACCCAAAGCGGCAACATTTACAGCATTGATGGAGCCTCAAATAGAATAGGTAGGTCCTTTGCAGCACTAAATTAAGTAATGACAGAAGATTCATACTATGAATGGTCACTCCACACGCAATCAAACTTAATTTCCACAGCCCCATTTCAGGTCCTGAAAGGTTTGGTGAATGGAAAACAGCAAGGAAAGTCCCTTTCCTGTCACAGCTAAAAGTCATGTCCTGGTTTAACCCCTTGATCCCCATTAAAAATCCTGGTATTTGTTTTCTTAATTTGAGAGGGGGAAAAAGGGAGGAGAGACAGAGACCAGAACTGTTCTCAGTCTTTAATTTACCTACTTACATCATTGCTGCTTCTTCCCTGGGTTTGCACAATGGAGTTAGAAGCCTAAATGAGAAGGAAGCCAGATATTGGTTATTCTGTGACTGCTCCAGAGGTACAACCTGAGATGAAGAGGCCTTTTTGAGTATTGATCAATGCCCCTGGTGAGTTGCAGGGTAAAACCTCGGGTGCACTTTTATTTTTCAGGTTATACTTTTACTCAGAAGCTTTTATGTCTGTTTATCACACTGGAAATGGATGCATAGAAATTTCATGTTACAAAACAAGAAGTCATTATGTTCACAAAGGTAAAAGGAGAATTAAAATGTTTAGAGCTCTTACAGCTCTACTTTTCTTCAAGGAATTACCTGTCCTAGCCTACGTTAGCCATAGTAGGCATGGCAATGTGGAGTCCGTCTCACCTGGAATAACCATAGGTATCCTACAAATACTTCACCAAGCAGCAAGCACTCGAACTGCCCAAGCTGCCTTTTCATAAGTTGTCTTATCACTTCCTGAGGCCCTGATACCTAAAGAAATTAATTAACTATTTAAAAATGGCACAATGGTTTTGCGAAGGACGGCTAGCAAGTTGTCATTATGTAAATCCGGCTTCCTATTCTTACAACTGGTTCAATAATACTGCTCTGGCTTAAAACTGGAACTGTCATACTATCTGTTTTCTATAGTGCTTGATTAAATTAGTTTCTTTTCTTGTTTGTGAGACATTCACAAAGGACTCCTGTTTCCTCTCAGTCTGACTTTTGTCTAGATGCCAGATAACTTACACAAACTAACCTGTTGTTGAACTGTTGTAGACTGGCAAACTAAGGTGCATGGCCTGGCTCCAAGCGGCTGATTGGAACCCTCCCATACAGGTCTCCTGTGACAATGAGCAAACAGTACACTGAGGTTCACAGGAATGCTCGCACACATTGTCCAGTATCTCACTGCATGACTGCAGACTGAGCTTGTCACTTGGTCCTTCCAGTGCTATGTTGGCTGTGCCAGTGTGGCCACTGTGAAATTACAGCTTGTACTTGCCAAAAAGATCTTCAGCTCACTCTGAAATTAACTACAAGTGCACAACTCGTCTGCCTTTTCCAACTTTGCCTTTTGCCAGCCTAATTTTTTTTTTTAACTGAAGGATCGTATCCTCTCAGAGAACACAGTGAAGAAACATTTCTTGTATAGACAAGGTTAGAAAACTCAGTTACTAACAGACATTTGTAGCTTGGCTGGCTTTAATGAAGTGACATGTCAAAACAATAAATATTAAAAGTGAGCACAAAGATTGATGGTAGAGGAAAGTTTTTTCATTAGAAAGCATCAGAAAGCACTTGCAGAGAAAGGACTCCTCTTGAACTCTGTCAAAGTCTGTGTGTGAGATCTATGCATGACTATGAATTTTAATTTATGAACTAAAGGAAAAAGATTGGTAAAGGATCTTGGAGACCCTTGTTATTGATCAGAAAGAAATAAAAAAAAAAGAAGGAAGGAAAGTAAGGACACAGTTATGGGTAGTGTAACAGCAGAAGCAGAACTGAGAGAAAGAAAGACTCTTGTAAAAGTCATCAGATAGAAGGTATGTTTAATGAGTTTCCATGTAGTAAACTAGGACATAACAGTGAGAAACAACTAAGAAATGGATGCACAAGAGGTTCAAGAAAACCAGACAAGAAAATCTGGGAATTGGAACTGTGCAGAATGTAAAAATAAACGCTGTGGAGAAAAGAGAAACACAGTCAAATAGCAATCAAGATTTGATCTCTGGCATTGAAGCATTCATGATAAGGAGAAAAGAGAAATAAATAGCAGATTGCTGTAGTCTCTTCAGAACTGGTGATGGTATAGAGAAAGATTCCTTAAGATTACTAGAAAAGATATTAACAATAAAGGAAGATAAATATTATAAAAGACAATAGAAAGTTTTTAGTTCCCAGATATAAATTAGACGTGAAAATCAAATATCTGGTTTGACAGTGAAGAAATTTGTTTGCAACTGAGAAACACCTACCTGAACAAAGAAAGGATTTGTATCCAGTCTTGTTAAAACTTAAAGCTATCATAAAAGTGCTGGCCACAGAAGGTAGTCTTGCTTCATCCAGGGTTAAAATACCTAGAAGAGTTATGAAAAAGAGCCCATATTAAAGATTATTTAGTTCCAGAAGGGAAATATGTAGGATACAGGAAGAGCTAAGGAGTGAAGGCACTGATGCTAAGGAGTTCAGAAAATCTAATGAGAGTTGAGTGTTAGCAATAAAAAAAGTGATACTCAGACCTTCATACCAAGAAAAAGAGAAAATTGTAAACAAGGATCATAAAATTGTAAACAAGGATCTTATAATTGTTTAGGTAAATAGCCACATAAAAATTATGTTTGGAATAAGTAAGAAATTAAACACCAGGGAAAAAACCCTTTTCCAAAACTCAAGGTTACTCATAGACTAATTCTAAAAGCTGAATCTGTATGTCTATACAGCTACTCTGCAGTGCCCATTCTTGTATTATAAGAAGTCTACAGGTACCTTCAAAATTTGCTGTGATCTTTAATACATTTAATGGATATTCTGTTATTCTCTTTTCCTGGAGGACTGGAAATTTTGCTGTATTATTAAATGCATTTTAGACTCCTTTTCAACTAACAACAGTTATTCAAAGTGTTTGAGATGTTTCTGTAGCTTCGCTTTGCCTCTTTCATCCCACAGATCTTGGACATAGTTCATGTCCACTGCCAGGGATGATGCTAGACCATCCTTTCATAGCTTGTCCCAGCTGTCTTTAACAAAACACGGTGTCCTTCTCCACCATCCATAGGCAAAGAGGGCAACCAGTTGAAAAGGTGTAGAACTCAACCCAGCCATGAGCTCAGGTGGGACTAACTGGAACTCTCCACATTCCCTTTTAAGTCCTTTCTCATCTTTGATGTGTTGCTGCCTTCTGGCTTTGCTATGTAATAAGGATCCTACTGTTTTAAAATATTACAGCTTTCTGCTGCTCTTTTAACACAGCCCTGAAATTACTGAAGAGAGGGACCACTGTAGCAATTTACACAAATGGTGGAAGCACAAGTTATAGTCCCCATTTTCTTTCATTTTCACTCATTGTTCAATAATTCATATCTGCTCAAGATTTCAAATTATTTTCAAGTTCTATGACTAATAGGGTGTGGAGCTCTAATTTACTTATATGAATGTTTCATGACTTCCTTTCCAGTGATTTGGGGAAGGTATCACAAAACTTCAATTCTTTAGCACTTTGACAAGGATCCAGTAATAAAGCTGAAATTCACTTGAATTTAGCATGTAAATTCTGTCCATCTTCCATAGGGAAAAGACTGAATTGTCATTTCACTTATCATTACCTTCCATTTACAAGGAGTGTTTCAAATGCATTTGGATAAGGTCCCGGTGCAAAGAAGGGCAAAATATAGCATGTGAAACATCAATTATTAAAATACAACCTTCATTTCAATAGATGTAGTCACTAGGAATGGCTAATGTGCTCAGAGACATGTTAGTCTTGATTTACAGATATTAACTGATGTACTGATATTTAGACAGAGTAAGTACTGGGTACATAAGGAGTGGTATTAAAAAAGCACCCACTAAGACTCAATAAAAAAAGGAAATGTGATTTATTAATATTTTATTCTCTGCCATTAGGGCTGCAAGGTTGAAAACTCATCCCTTAGGTTTTGTCAAAAAGCCCTACCACTTCTGTATTTTAATATCTCAAAAATTCACAAACTTTCTGATATTTTGTTTCCCTCTATTCCCTGCTCACTCCTAATTCCCTATTCCCTCCTCACTGCCCTTCCCCTTCTTCCAAAGCAACTGTGGCTCTCACTCTCTCAGAAAGACCCTCTGAAACTCTTTGCTGACTTGTGCACACCCACAGCGGCATTAGCCTAGCTCTCTAGCTGCGGTAGAGAACCTTATAACTTTTACCAAAGGGCTGTGTCTGCCAGAATTTATGTTACATACAACTGCAACCTTCTACATGCACACACACATGGTTCACATTCACCCTTCACCAGTCAATGCAAAAGCTCCCATATTGCTCCAGCTCTTATGAATGGAACAAGCACCTCGAAAGCCAGCAGCCTGCACAATGTCTTATCTCATGGAGTTTATGAAGACTGGCCAAAAGAAGTCAGCATGTGAATGCCAATTTCCCAGAACTGTTGCAAGGAAAGGCAAATCTGGGGATCCAAGATATACAGCCCAGTTCCCAGAAGAGATTGCTTAATAAAGGGAGGGGATTGCCAGTGTCATTTTTTTAAGAACAGGTTGGACAAAAAACTGACAGGACTGGCAGTGCCAGGGATACATAAACCTGCCTTTAGGCAGGGGGAGCGATTCAAAGATGTGGCACATTCTCTTTCTCCTCTGATTTATATCATCTGTCTAGGTACACTGATTTTTGGCATCTCTCTTAACCCTTCCCTTCATGCCCACACTAATTGAGATGATGAACCAGCAGAGAGATGCTGCAACAGGAATTGGGATGTGCAGGGCATGTTTTCTCCCTCAGTGTTGCTTCACTGTTTGACCTTGAACTTCTCACATCCTGCTGTGATAGCCAAGACCGTGCATCTGAAAATAGAGCTCATGGTAATTCATCTGCTTCATAGAGCTAAGATTTTGGATGACAATCAATATGGAAAAAAATCTTTTTTTCCACTGAAAGTTTAATCACATAAAGTAAAAAGAAAATAAATTCTAACTTATGTGAAGAATTTCTACAGTACAATTTGAGAAGCAGTCACAGAAATGTATGGTTATACTACATAAAATCAAACTGGGCTTTGCAGTGTTTTTCATATTTTTTAATGGACACACCAATATGTTGTCCCACATGTTTTACTTGTCTTGAAATAACCTCTAAAAGACTTTCCTGAAACTGTGGGGAAACTCACAAGGTGTAGTGAACAACCACCAATTTCAATGAAATCCCCCTTGAGTTACAGCTAGCATGTCTGAAAATCAAACTTTCTGAGTTGAGGTCTTGGCCTCACTCTCCTGCCCTGTGCTGCTGTCTTTCCCAAGTGAACTCTCATTTTTCCCAAGTGAGACACAGTGACTTCAACACCTTCTTAATCTGAATTCCTGAGTATTCAGAATATGCAGAACAAGGAACCTTGATAATGCAATAGCATTTTAAAGACTGACTTTTCCACATATTTCTCATTATAAGGACTAAAACATCTTTGAAAGTGATACAATCCCTCATGGAGACAAAAATGTTACTTATCTTTACAAATTTTTTGAAGAACTGGAAGAAGTAAAGAGAAAAAAACCCCACATGGATAAATCCCTTTCAGTCAGATTGGCAGCCTTGGTAAAAAGTAAGCCTACTCAGAAATATAAAATCAGTAAAAATGTCCGTGTGTACAAGTTGGTAAAGAAGAACTGCTGTACCTTGGATGTAAACAACAAGATTGTGCTTCAGACTGAGTTAAGGGCAGAAGTAACTTATTTACATTATTTTCTTACTGTACAACCAAGAATAAGCCCTCCACAATCGCAAAATTTTAGTCCAAAAGGCTGAAATGTGTGTAGCAATCCCATGAGCTCCAAGGAGAAAATGTGATCGAACATATTATAGAAGACTAGATTTTGCCCCAGTATTTTCCACCTAAATGGATTGATCCATCCCAACACCACTATCCTCCTCAGCTCACTGCTGCCTGTTGGACCACTATTGGCCTCCAACACCTCTTTCCGCTCTCCCTGCTTGGCACTGGAAAGTACCTCATTCCTGAAATAGCAAAATAAGGATGTTTCTGAGTGGAAAGTGAAAAACATGTGAACATCTGATGCAACAGGAGCTCTGAGTCCCCCTGAGGTCTTCACCCATTTCCATTCATTCATACTAACTGTAGGTCCGTCCAAGGCCATCCACTAGCAAGCTCCTACCAAAGTAGAATTAAAAAGTGTATTTATACTGTAATATCATATTATAAAGTTGGAACTTAGATTGATTATTTTTGCAGATCCCAATTATTTTGTCTGAAAATACATTAGACTCAACATACCCTCCCACCACAGTTGGGCAGAGGCCATTATCTTATACTGTGTCACTATTCATTTCCCGAAGAGATATTAATTGGGAATGAAAATCATGACAAGCAGTGTGAACCCTGTTCAGCCCTAAATCCATCATTAAAAGAAATTACCCTTTGCTGTTGATCAGCAGCTCCAGCACCCAAAGTTAGCAATGCTGAAAGTCAGATGCAGGGTTCATCTGTTTAAGTAGCTGCCTTTGCTTACTCCATCCACATCAGAATTTGTGCTATAAAAAGACAGGAGATAAAAGCAAAGGGTGAATGTGGAATAGAGAACTGACACAAGCTTTCTGCATTTTCAAATGGTGTGGAAATCTGCAATCACTTAAATGTTTTCATCAAAGTTTCAGCAATAAGAAACTGTTTGGGTTATATTTTGGTTTCCCTCTGCATGAGGCCAAGATGACTGTAGACACTACTTCTTTTTTATGCCTCCTTTATTCTGATAAAATTAAATTGTTCTTTGGTTTAACAAGATACTGTCTTCCTTTACAGTGCACTAACATTTGTGTGTTTCTAAAATGGCAGATGTCAAGCTCTGGTGGGCCCAAAATCAGAGCTGATAAAGATAGTGCTAAAGCTCTGTGCACAATGTAACTGAAGTCTTGTCTTGTCTGTGCGAAAGCTTGACAGTGGAAAATTTACTAATTGTGTCATGAGTCCTCCCAAGGAATAAAGCATACAAAAATGATAAAGTTTCTACAGTTGCACTGAATCATCTGCTTCTCCTTGGTTAAGGAAAGAATAACAAGAAAACCTGGGCAGTAATGATTATTAAACAATTACTTTCCGCCTTACCTCCAGTCAATTTATGTGTTTCAGAAATCAGTTATTTCCATTTCAAATTTCTCAGTACATATTTTCTGAAATGCAAAAGCATCCAGATTTTGAATTTTTCAGATTGTTAAATATTTGGATTAGTGTCCTAGGCTCTGTTTTTGTCTGTAAGTCCTTCTAGCATAATTACTGAACCTTGGTTTAATTTTGGTGTTTATAACTTGTTTGTTGTCTACAAGTGGAAGTCCTCTCTAGTTCCTTTTGCATCTCCTTTCTTTGGTCCCTCATTCCTAAAACTGAAGTGTGGAAAAATTTCCTTTGGAAATAGGAATAGAGACACAAATCTAACTTAATTCAGATGTCAAAATCGTGGAGTAGAATTATATGCCAGAAAAGGTGTGATTTTCAGGTAATTTCTCTTCCCTGGAATGCTTCTGTCTCCTTTAAAACATTAATTTAAAGACTGAGGCCTCAGCCCATCCTACACACAAGATGCTGAGCTGAAAATGAAACTCTTAACTAACAAGGTACAACAAACCCTTGCTGCCAGAAAGCAATATATTGTTGATGTCTGCATGTTTTGTAGCTTTAATCCAACAGCATGTTGCACTGCAGGCAGATACTCCTATTTAAATGAGGCAACTCAGGAGGGAATGTATTATTATTAAATATGCATAGGAACAAAGAAACGTCCTGACTGTGGCTTTTTGAAGTGCTTGTGTAGAGGTGTAATACTGTGATTGATGCTTCTATACCTGTGCTCTAATAGCTGAAGAGATTTTCGAATTCACGTGAGCCATTGGAGAACATCCAATTCCTCTCCAATCGCCGAAGTGTCATAAAAGCAGTAGAGTGATGGCCAATCCTGGGCTAGCTCTTAGGCTAAAACAAGCTTGCTTATCCCTGCTAATGGAATTCTCAGTAACTGCAGGAAGAGTTGTATTTAAAAGAATTTGGTTAAATAGACCAGATTTTCAGCCATATGTACATCTTGATTAAAATCCTCTTTTAGAGCATCATCATTACCCAGTAAAAGGTGTAGACCTACTTTCCAAAACTGAAGGAAACACAGCTCTGTATCCAAAAAACGTGGGTTTTTCCGTATTCTCTCATGTTACTGTATTGCCACTCAGCTGAAGAGAGTTTTCAGTGTTTCCTCTGGAAGCAGACTCCCCCTTGAGACTTGAGCCCACTTCTTACACCCTTTGTAACAAAGACATTTCAGTCCATGCATCCTGTTCTTTCCTTTAGCTTTCAAGGAGCAAAGCCTTTTTGATAGCAGTTTTCTGGGAAAGTAGGTAAGGTTCACAGAGTGACCCACAGTATGATTATCCGTAGATAATCACATGCAGAAGAGAAACTTTCTTACCCCACACCACTCTCCCTGATGTGGTCCTGATGTGCACAGGCACAGTCTGTGCTCCTACCCTTTTCTTTCCAGTCATGGGGAATTTTGTCAATCTGTATCTGGAGGAGCTGCCAGGATGCCCTGATCTGCTCCTGCAGCAGCTGCAGGAGGTAGGTGCAGAGACAGCCTCCAGCCTGGATCTGCAGTTACAGCTAGTTACAGAATCCTCCAGTTCACAGTATTGTGGGAAAGATCCCCTGGTGCCTGAGTGTACATATGGCTCGTGTGTCTCAAAATATGGGTAAAATAAACCTTCTTTGATGGTCAGTTTTATTCAGCTTCCTTCATTAAAGACTAAAGATATAGCATGTATTCATAAGAAAGTTATATCAAAGTAATGAGCGGAAAATCAACTTGCTTTAATGATATGGATGTAGCTGTTTGATTATGCTCAATCATCATTTTCTCAACTTGATCTTGACTTCCCTTCATATATCAAATTCCTACTATATAAAATCATGTTTGCTTTCCTGTGTTCATTACTGCTGTTGCTTTTCATGTTGCTTTACAATTTACTGTAATCCTCCTGTGGGCAAATCACCCCTCATGCTGGAGTCTTCTGCCAGGAGTTATTTTTGTGTCCTGGTGCACTTTATTGAACTGTTTTCTTCCAGAGTGTGACTGATGACTCTAGTAAAACTCAGAAATAGTTTATGACCAGTAAAAAGTTTCCTGTGACAGAGAAATAACTTTAAGGTCCATGACAGCTTTGGAGGGCTCTAAGGAATACTTATTTGATTTAAGAACCAAACAATTTGGGAAAAAGCACGTAACACAAACATTGTTTCTTCATTGTCACTTTTACTCCCAGGGTATTTCTAGGAATAATGCCAGCCAAAGGTGGCGTACACACCTGCCACAGCTGAGAATGGAGTGCCAAGTGACTCCAGCTGGGACTGGCTCAAGAGCTGTAGCTCATGCCAAATACCCTGTGAATAAAAGACTGGCTTGGATCAGTTCAAACAACACTAGAAGACTTTGTGTAGTCTTCAGCTGAAGAAAACTGTGCTTTTCTGGTTTTACTTTTTGCTGTAAAAGTGCCCCTGTTTCAATTACCATTTCAGTGCACGATTTTCACAGGCAAGGAGTGGCTCAGAGGCACAGATCTTGTTTGGACATTGCTCAGGACCAGGTCTAATTCCTGGCCAAGACTGCTTGGGCCAGAACGACTCACACTGGCTGTGAGATCCATGTCCATCAATTAATTCACAACTGGCTGCTCAGTGACAGCAAACTGTGAAGATCACTGCCCCCAGTGGGTCTGTGGGAATGCACTGTAGTCTGTCCTCTGGAGAAGAACCTTCAGCCTGGGATGGGTGGAGCAATGAAGAGGTTTAACTGGGCAGTTGGTATCGCCTGTTCTGATGGATAGAGATGGTAAAAAACCAGGTCAAAGGTCAAAGCTTTAGAGGTGGGGTGTGGCTGCATGAGTCATGAAAGAAAATCAGTCCTAGGCCTGTTGGCATGGGAGAGTAGGTTTTCTCTGTAGAATTATGACTTTTGCAATTAAGAATTAAGATTCTTGGATAACTGCAGAAAACTGCAGTCAAACTACACAGCTCAGGATCTGGTCCACCGTCCTATTGAATCTATTGAATACTCAGACTCTTGCTGGAAGATCCCCATTCTTGTGAAATACCCCTGAGACAATGAAGGGCATGAAAACTCCAGAGGTCTGTGAATATAAACTGGACAAATAGCCTTAGATATGAGGTACCACAGGACAGTTCTCTTTTTCTAAAGCTAAGTTACTTTTAGGGGTTTTATTGCATTTGAGTGAGCTATGAATGAAATTTACACAATTTTTATCAATAGTCTCTGCCACCAGT
Organism: Cephalopterus ornatus; assembly: GCA_013396775.1. Lineage (NCBI taxonomy): Eukaryota > Metazoa > Chordata > Aves > Passeriformes > Cotingidae > Cephalopterus > Cephalopterus ornatus. The sequence goes on from VZRE01016469.1 coordinate 86,342, forward strand.
AATTGAACATGACACTCTTTGTAGTTACAAATAACTCAGATAGTGTAGTAAAAAGCCAAGGCCATGGCTCATGTGAATTAGTGGCAGTAATGGAATTAGGCTGATCCCCACATGCTGAGGAGTTGGCACGACACTGGGCATCACTCTCCTCCAGCTTTCACACCAGCAGGCAGTCACTTCAGAGGCACCTGGAGAAGCATTTGAAAGTCTTCTTCAAAAAATAGTAAATTATTTTGTGCTTTAAGCTCTTAAAGAGCCTCTGTTTTTTAAAATATCTAAATATAAAGCACAATCAGTCAGTCTCCATATAGAGAGGTGGGTTATAAACAGAGCTGTGCCAAAGTGTTGACTTATAAGGATTTTTAATGGCTTTTATTTACAGTTAGACAATAATTTATAGAATTGTGAGAAGATTTTCTACAGCATTGTAACTACCATTACCACTATTAGCACAGAATGGTTTTGTCCCTGAATTGGATGCTTACAGAGAAGAAGGAGAAACAACAGTGTTTATGGAAGCATTGGCATATCAGTACGGTGCAGTTATTATGACATACAATTTACAGTGTGCTAAAATGAACAAGCTGTCTTAATTTTTATCTTAACTCAGAGCCTCCCTGCAATAACGGTTTCTTGGTAAGATACATCTTCATAACCTTTATTATAACTGTTATCTTAAAGAATTTTCCTCTCGCCCATTTAGCTGTTCTCGGCAATTTTCCTTTAAGTAGTCATACAGTGTCATATAAAAGAGCTCTGGAAGAAGTTCTTGTAACTGTGAAAATCACTGTACTGCATCTCATCCTGCACATCTGCCCAGCTGTGGAGTTGGTTCCATCTCAAACAATGGCTCTTTCCACAGCCAAAATTTATTTTCTTTTTTTCTTCTCCAAAGCTGCTCTGTCTCTACTTTTTAGGCACTGCACACCCTTTCTGAGTCCTGCACTAGAGGAGTATGGCTTTCCAACCCTGAGGCCACAGAGCAGCAGTGCTCTCTTATTCTGTTTCACTGCTTCCTCTTCTGTTGTTTTCCTTACTAAGTAAACAAAACACTTCCAAAAGACGAAGCCAGGAACTCAGATCCTTAAAACTGTGAGTCAATAGGCGTTTTTAATGGAATGCTGTGGTATCTCTCCTCCCACCCCCCATTAACCTTCCTCTCCTCCTTAGGCTATACCTGTTCTTTTATTTTTTTTCTTCATTAAGTGATAATCACCTTCTTATCTTATCTAACATCCCCCATGCTATTCCAGAGTCTCAAGCTGCCCAGCCACTCTTAGTTGTCTTAAATGATTTACACATCTAATTAAATACAGAGAAGCTAGGATTTAGCTCTGAAGCTTGATGCTTCAGTTTTATACCCAAAGAAGGACTTGTGTTCCTGAAAGCTTATCTGCTTCTTTCAAATACAGAAGTTGTTCTCATAAAAGATTATCCCCCAACCTTGTCATGTTATATGTTTACAGCACTAACGGGATGTGGAGTATAGAGATGGGAACCAGAAGGAGGGTCTAAAGGAAGGAAAATGTGAATGAGGTCTCTGAGGGGATGTTGTCCCACAGTGGCAATGTTTTTATTCACACTTTGTTTGATTATCTGGTTAGAATTAGCACTGATAAAATTACTCATCTAGTCTGTGAGGGATCATAAAATGTCAAAACTGAAGAATAATAAACAAGCATCCAGGAGTTCTTCATGTGCTTTTATCTGATGGTAGAAAAGCTTTAAGAACTTGAAGTTTATGAACTTTCACCAGTAGAAAAACATTTTTCTGATAGTGACATCAGAATTCCTTCTGTAAGTGGCTCATTTTCCCTGTCTGAAGTTTCAGTGAGATAAAGAAAATGGTCCTCTGTAAATGCTTTTTGGCATGCATAAGGGAATTCTGTTTTCTTTTCCCTTTGATAAGAAAATATCCATGTAGAATTAGATAAACTTTTGAAGATTAGTATTATTAATTAATAGGGGCAAAATGATGATAAAAGAGCAAGATCCTTCAAAATTTTTTTTTAATTAAAAAATTTAAAACAGTTAGCTTTTAAATCAACATGTTCATTGATGAAAATTGTACCATTTCTCTTTAAAAGGCTGAACCTTTATAGTAGTCATTCACTTTATTTTGGGTGTGCAACAACAAGAATCTGGTTTACATCTGCTGTACAAAACAGTGGACTAAACGACAGAAAATTCTACCCAAAAAGCTTGCAAAAAAGAAACCTCAAAAAAAATCAACCAAAAAGTAACACCAAACCAAAACAACAACAAACCCCACATAAACACACACACACACACAAAAAGAACCAAGAAAAAAACAAAACCATACCAAGCTTTAAAAAGCTCATTTTTGCAAGTTAGCTACAGAAACAGCTAACTGAAAATCACTATTTTGGCATTTTTAAAATCATTGCACGGGATTACAGAGCCTTTTGACAGGGAAGAAATTGGAGTGGAAGGTACATGATGTAAACTTTTTTTCATTAAAAATACAAACTTTTAGGTCCAATAAATCAGAACAGCATCAGAGTGGCTGTAGGCAAGAAGGCACCAGGGCATCTAAAATGCTAGCAACCCTGCAATAAAAAACATCTCCAGTTAAGAACAGAGGAATTGTGCATTTTAAGGACTCATGCATGCATCAGAAAGAGTGTTTACTCTTCTCCTTAGAGATAATGGCAGAACTGATATCAGCAAATAAATAACAAGCTGTTTCTCAAAACAGAGTGAATCTGCTCGGTGCTGGTTCTCTAGTAAGCCTTCACTCCTTCTCAGCACTTTATATTCAGCAGAAACAACGTGATGGCTGAGCAAAGCAGAACAGGGTAATTAAGTTGCCCTTTCCTCTGCCAGAAAAGAAAGAGCTCCTTCTTTGAGTTTAAAGTTTCTTATTGCCTCCTTCCAGAGGCTATGATATCTTTTTAAACAGCCTGGTGCAGGTAGAATTAAAGCCCCGGAGATGAGAAGTATCTTTAGTTCTGTGTTTATTGTCAGCCTTGAACCTGGCGTGTAGGACCGTACGCTG
>VZRE01016470.1:1627-17973 GCA_013396775.1 Cephalopterus ornatus
TTTTTTGAGACACATGTTATAGGGACTTTGCCTCCGTTGCATTACTGCATAGCTCTGCAAGATGTTTCCTTATAGCAAGAAGATAGAAGTAGAATGCTGTAACTGCGTGATGTATTCGCACACAGCTTACCTGTGTATCATGTGCAATGTTTTATTAAAAGATAAAGGCCGAATTATGGGAAGAAAAGCTGCCCCTTGGTTTGTCCAAAGGTGCCCACCTGGGGTGGAGTGAAACTACCTGTGTTAGTTCCTTGGACAATCTGAGTACACTGGGGTGGGGGTCACTTCGAAGTGGAGCTTCTGAGAGGAGAAGTAGTAAGAAACAAAGACTACCATCTTTTGGGGATAGTGGGACAGTGAGACCTTTAATAAAAAGCCAAAAGGTGTGATTCCAGTTGCAAGTCAAGAAATCTCACAAAGCTGTTTTACTATGAGCAAGACTGGAGGAAAAGCCTGCTGTGCATCAATGGAAGGGAAATGAAAAAATGTTTTTCAACACCTTTTGTGATCTGTGACATACCAGAGCTAAATTTAATTTATGTGATTGATCTGTTCTTGTTTGAAACCTAATAAACCCAGGTGTCTTAGTGGGCTTTGTTTTACACAACCAAGAAAATAGTTTCTGTAAAAGGCAGACCTGTGGTTCACAATGCATGTCACTCAAACTGCAAATTTACTAACTTTTGTCCTACAGGTGGGCTGGAGAACTGAGAATTTTTTTAGCTTCTGAGAAAAAAAAATCCGTCCCGAGTTGTCAGAGTCCAATACTCCCTGACCAAAGTCTTTTACAAACTCCACACGTGAATATTGTAATGTTTAATATTACATTTACTTATTTGAAGATATCTGGCATAGAGATTTCTGACTTAGCAGAGGAATAATACAGCAATTGCAATTTACTGCTCAATCACAATGCCAATGTGATTCCCTATCAGCATCCATCAAATGCTCACCATGACAATACTGGACATCCACAATTGCCAGGAAGAAATACATGGGTTGAAGCCAGCTCAAGCCCGTTGTTTTCTTTTAAATATTATTGCTTGTTGTCTAGCTTTTATACTCTATGTTGGGCTGAATCATGTATTCACCCCAACCCTCCATGAAATGAATGGTAATGGTAATTCTTATTTGAGATTATATTTCATGTGTTATATTGCCAATATTAAGATTTTTTATTTTTTTTTCAAGTTGGAAAACCTGGTGCAAACTGACTGACAGAGTAGACTTTAATTGAAACTAGTGTTCTGGCATCTACTCTGATTCTAACAATGTAACTAGGATCTTATGCTCTTATGCATTACTAAATCACATTTTCCACTGTTAAAGGGTTCACATGATAGGTAAAAGTAGATCTTTATCTAACACAAAACGTAAGTAGATCTTACTTGCTTGAGTTTGTAAAATGGCATACAAATAAAATTAATACTGTCATTGTGCCTGCCTCATTTCCTGGGAATGCTTTCATTATATGTAATCATTCCCATGAAAGCTGTAAGCTTTGTCTGGATTTAAAAGCAGCAGAGATCCTTGTGATGAAGCAGATATAGACTTTAGAGAAAGTCATCAAATGCCCCAAACAAAGCATAGATCTTGATGTAGATAACATGAATACAGAATACACCTATTCTCTCTTTAGTAAAAAAACGGGAGTCGCAGAACATTTTACAGACAAATAGTACTTTTCTGTGCTAGAAACTGACTTCATCAAAATCAAATTTCCAGCAACCTCATAAGCAATTATGGAAAATGTCAAACTCTGATAACATCTAGAGATTTAGTTGCTGTTAGAATGTATGATAAGTACATGTGAAATGACAGTTGAATTAATATACTGGAAATCTTTTCTTAATTAGTCTGTAGTATATAAGTCATATTAATCAAGGAATCTTTCTAGTAAGTGTAATTTTATAGGTGTTTTACGGTCAGAAGAGTTTATTAATGGGTATGTCCATCCTTGATTATCACAAATGCTCTCAAGGCCAAACTGGAAATATAACAGATTCTTTCTCCTTCGTTGTAGATTTTTTGACCTTCTGGCTGTACTGGGAGAAACATCAACTTTAACGAGATATAGAGAGTAAAGGATGCAGTCTCAGAGAAGGAATGGGTTAAAATTTACTTGTGATGTCAACAGGTTCTTAAGTAGCACTTTTCACATTGAGCTGCTGTGTAATACATTAAATGACTAAATGTTGTGAAATATGTAGAATTTTTCTTTAAATGCTTTTACTCTACAACAGTAGATGGAATTTTTGTAGTAATTTGTATCATGTATTATAATGGAATCATAGAATGGCTTTGGTTGGGAGAGACCTTTAAGATCACCTTGTTCTTATTCCCCTGCCATGGCGAGGGGGATGTTGAGGTGACAGGAGGGGGCTCAAATCTGTCATTAGACCAGGTTTCTCAGGGTGCCATCCAACCCACTCTTGAACACTCCCAGGGCCAGGGCTAATCCACAACTTCTCTGGGCAGCCTGTTACACGGCCTCACCACCCTCACAACAGAGAACTTCTTCCTAATATCTAATCAAAACCTGCCCTGTTCAGTTTGAAACCATTCCCTCTGTCACTACATGCACTTGTAAATAGTTTCTCTTCATCTTTCTTGTAGGCTCCCTTCAGATATTGGAAGGCTACAATTAGGTAAACCCAAAGGCTTCATTTTTCCAGTCTGAACAGCACCAGTTCTCTTAGCCTTTACTCATAGAAGTGTTCCATCCCTCTAATCATCTTGATGATCCTCTGGACTTGCTCCAAGGGGTTGATGTTCTTCCTCTGTTGAGGACCCTGGAATTGGGTGTAGTATTTTTCTTGCTTTGCAAATTATCACATTCTTAGCTATTTAGTGTAGTCAATATCAGTGTCATACTAAGAGACGTATGTGCTCTTTTGTACACTAAGTTTGCACAAATACTTAACTAAGCATTATTTTCAATTTTAGTTTTCATTACTGGACAGGGTTTTAATCACAGAAATGTAGAAAAATCTGTGCATAAAATATGTCTCTTTTTGCCTATTTTATTTGTAAGAGTAATTTGCTGCTGTGTTTCTCAAAGACTGGTGTCAATTTAGCTGCTCAAATGCTAAATTAGTTTTAAATCTCCACTGTCTCTAGTGGTTATAGTTTTCATTAGTATATGAATGACGAAAATCAATCATTTAGCAACAAATCATAATGCTCACCAGAGAACTGCATACCGAAATCTATTTATTCAGACTTGGCAATTTAGCATAGTCTAAAAAGACAATCCATAAAGCATGGCTTTTATTTTCCTGAAGGATTTACTTTTCAGTGCACTTGCCTCAAAATTGAGGCAGTTAATGATATTATGGTTTGAGGCTTTGGAAGCAGCTTCTAGTTTCTCAAGTTCAATCAGCAGGATTGTTTCAAAAAAAAGGTTAAAAAAATTATTAAAAATTATAAATATCTGAGAAGTAATTTGTGTAAAAAAACCCCCAACCCCCAAACAACCCCCAAACAAAACAAAAAAACACCCTGTACTCTCTGTTCTGCAAAGTTTCCACAGTAGTGCAGAAATTAGACAGAGGTGCAGTACAGATGTTTTGCCATGTTTTAGCATTTTGCAAGATCTTTTAGACTGTCAGATCTCATTTTGTAAAGGGCAGAATTCTTAAAAAGAAAAAATTGGATCCCACACAAGATAATATTTAACTCTCCTTATGTTTTATACTCCTACTTTAGAAGCAAGGTTGGTATGGGCAAAGGCATTGTAGGCTTTAAGGTGAACACTAGAGAAGCTTAAAGCAAAAGAGCCTTAAGCTTGCCTGTGGGGAGATTGATTTTAGCACAGAGAATGAGTACCTTCCACAGTGATGTATTAAAGTTCACAGTGCTGTTATATCATAGGGGACCAAATCAGGAAAGGTTTTGTTAAAGGCAGCAAGCAAAGTTGTGACATTTGAAGTGAGTCCTTATTTTTTGTTTCAGGATTTATTTTGATGCGTATATAAACAGGCTTATTTTTAAACTTCTTTCTGAAGCTCACCAGGTAAACAGACCTTTTGCTGACTGTAAAAAGGCTACAGCCAGGCAGTATACCCTCTCAAATATAGTGGATGTTTCAGCTGAATGAAAGCAACATCTCCTGTGTGCTCTCACAGTGCTGGTGATCTATTGAACCAGACAAAGAAAGAAGTTATTCACCTATGCTGTTGCCCAGAGGCAAGCAGGAGAAATGAAAGTAGGGAACCAGCCCTTCAAAGGTTTCCTCCACTGATTGTCAGTTTTGTCTATTTCATACCATCTTTCTGAGCACCAATTCAACATAAAGCAGATGAATATCATTCTCTCTTTTGATTTAAAATATGTTGAGATGCTACCGGAGCTTGTTTCAAGTGGAACTGAAATTATAATTGTTGTAAGACAATAAACTAAAGTTTCATCCATTCACACACAATGCCTTTCAAAAAGAAGATGTAGCTTGAATCCCCTCCATTCTTCTCTCTTAGTAATGAGTTCCACGTACCATTGAAATGCTCTTACTTTGATACCTTTCCTCTGGATGAAAGAAGCCTTAACTTCATATCACAAAGAATAAAGTTCCTGGATTTAAATTTAGACATACATGTTCCTTAGGACTTGCTCTTTAGGAAACATGTTTTCTGTTTTTCTTTTCATATTTAGACTAACTGACTTAATAGAAAATGTTAAGGCATTCAAGATGGTTTTATAAGAACAAATTTATCAAGAGTGAAATGGCATTTACAGAATTGATAAAGATGTCTATTCAGCCACTGACTGCATCTTTCAACCTTTGATCAGACTTATTCATTTGAAAATTGTAGCTCTAGATCTTGAATAGTGATAAAAATAACCCTCAAAATAAACCCTTCTCTAAGGTGTGATTATCCATCCGGCTCACACCAGTTAGTTCAAGCTATTATTACAGCCTATTTTCTTTGCATTAAAAAAAATACTAGAGTGATCTTAGGGATACCCTTTAGGGAAGTGTTTTAGTAAGAACTAATTTTTTTTCCAACATAAAAGTGAAAGTTTATACAAACATATTTTACTCTTGAACATGCTTATTCCAGTAACTGCTTGCACAACATCACTGCTGTGTTCCCATGGCCACTATGAGGACAGGTGGCAGGTAGGTACTTGAATCAATACTGTTATTGTAAAGTACAGTGGGTTATTCTGTCAGTCTGCTTCTGGCTGTTCCAGTCTCTTGGAGAGCATGGTCTTTCTTGGTCCTGAAAACAGTGGATTCACGATGCAGGCTGCCTAATTGAGACAGTGTTAAATTATAACTTAGAGGAGATTAAGACACTGGTCCAGCAGCTTCATTCTACGTAAACCATCATTCTCATTTTCAATAATTTAACAAGTGTTTAACATTGTTTCTCATGTTCCCTTGCTGGGTTTCATCCTTTTTAAAACAAATAAACCTTAAAAAAGGAGTGTTACAGCTATTATAAAAAATTTACTGAGCTGTCACACTTCTATCACTAAGAAAATGTTTGATTCCTGCTTTATTTTTCTTTAAAGATCCTCTAAGAATTTGTCAGTCTGTAGGAAGGTATTTTCTATGAGTTTTCGTCAGTCCTTTGATGGACCACATATGTTTGTCCTCACTAGTTTTGTCATTTTGTAGCCACTGTATCTTGGTACAGGATCTTTGTATAGTCACATTCTAGAGCTTTACTTTTGATGTACAGCTACAATAATTCAGATATCATATATAGTACTTCAGTACCTCTTTAAAGCATTTTCTTACTTTACACTAGCTATAGTTCAAAGTGTAGGAATATTGGAGAATTGTGTGTTATAATAATGATAATAATATTTTAGTATAATAATGATTTTTAAACAGAAACATGGATATGGCTCATATTCAGATATTCAATGCTACTCTCTGAAATCCTAATAAAGTACATTTGTTCATTAGTTTTGTTACTATATACCTTAAGAAAATAACGTTAGGGAATAATATAGCTGATGAATAGTCTGCATGGGTTGAGAGGAAGAGGCTTACTTGACTAGTATTGGGTTATGACTAATCTGAAGACCTCTTACTTGAGAGAGCAAACCCCCTATAAACTTACAGTAATCTGGGACAAAGTTTCTAGCTTGTATTTAAACAAATATATTTGTGACACTTCTACTTTCATTTTTCTTATTGGTATTCAACATACTTCCCAAACCTAAGACAGGAAACAAAAATTTTCCTACAAAAATTTTCCTTAAGACCATATTCTTAATAATTATTTTTTCCAGATGGCATTTCCTTTCAACAAACCTGCCATCTGATAGGAATAGTTTTCCTGACATTTCTTTCACATTGTTTCACTGTTCTTCTGCAAAAGAAGCTAAGCTTTAATTTTCTAATAGTAGATTTCTACTGTTTTCTCAAATTTTCTCATATGTTGGACACATCTCTCCCCTTAGTAGAAGATCTAGATAAGTTGAAAGATATGAAGTTGATATGTAAATAAGATATATTTTTTTCATTGAATACTCCTATTTTCTAGGCTGCTGGTGCTATAATATACTTTATTCTGGTTTTCTGCTTTATCTCCCCTGAAACTCACTGTGACTTATTCTTTGGGTGAGATAAATTTATACAAGCACCTCCCTTCACTCTCATCTTTCCTCCCTCTCCAGAGAATGCATTCAAATAACTTATTATCTAAATTATTATTATCTAAGTTACTGTTTTCACTTAAAGGAATAGAAGTGATGTTCTGAAAAGCTATCACAGAAATTAAAAGGATCATTTTATTCATTGTGCAAATTTACAAAATGCTTATTCTACTAATAGTGAATGGCTATAGGAAGGAGACAGGAAGTTCAAATACGTGTAAGAACTTCCATGGGGAAGAAAGGATTAATAAAATTTCATACACTAAAAGTTAAACTAATTAATTATTTAAAAAATAGCTTCGACATCTTATATATAGTAGAAGAGACCTAAATGTAACAACATTTGCAGGGAATATTTCACTTTCTCAAATTTTGTGTACAATTCTCAGCTGCTTCTTCTGTAACATGTTCCTGGCACACACGAAACTCTGACAGCTAGTGACGTGCTATATGTACTCTAAACATATTGCTCAGATTTTCATTGAGCCTAGATTCAGTTTACTGACTTTTGCTGCCCCACACTGGGATTACAAGAAACTACTTCACAAAAATCTAACTGAAAGGGAAAATGCAATGAGAAAAACAAAGTAAAGGTATACAAAAGTCATTCATTTCTGTAACTTTCCTGTAATCTTATATTTCCTTTACCCTTAATTGCAGCACAGCCGCATCAACAGTTTTTGCACTTGTGAATTTGTGCTTTTAATTGTTTATCAGCCTTCTTTAGTTCTCAGCTTTTCTTCTTTCTTTGCCATTCCCATTTTCTCTTACACAAGGAACCCTTAATTGTATTTGTCTCAGTTTTGACTGTTGTATTTTTAAAATTATTAAATTTATTGTAATCTTAATTTGCACAGTCTTTGGACTCAGTCCTGTAGTTCTGTATTCATTCTGAATTGTAGGTGTAAATAGTTTTGATAGGTCCAGCACAATTAGTTTCATTTTCTATTTTGTTGTACTCTGTGTTTATCCAAGAATTTTTACATAGGCTTAATGACTTGTAAAACATTGAGCCCTTCTAACAGATTGGAAAGGAAAGGACTGAATCAAACTAATGCCAGTTTCTATACAACACAAAATAATTCCTTTTCTGTCAAATCATACTTGTTTTCTAAATTAACCTTTCTGCCTTTTTCATGTCCAGAGCAACATTGTATAAGTACTCGAAAGGTAAGTTTGGTTAATGGCTAGGTGTTATGATAAGCTTTTGAATTTGTCAAAGCATTGAGAGTATTTTCTGAGGTACCGTTAGTCAGGTATTCCTCAAGACATATAAGTTTAGGTGCCCAACAGGTGTATCAGTTTGTTTATTCTGTGGGGCCACATTCTGCTGCCGACAAAATTGTCCAAACCTTAAGAATATTTCCATATCCCCAAAACAATGTTGGCATCACTGTTAAAGTTATACCTCAGTCTGTATGTGGAGGACCAGACATAAGAACAAAAGCATGTTTTCTCTCAAACATTCTGACTGTTGAGACAGAAAAGTTGTGGTCGGAAGAGAGGATCTGTAGGAGATGGGGCAGCACTGTTATGAGCCAACTTCCTTTTCTGTCTCGAGGCTCAATCCGCCTGCATCAATTCCCCCTGCCAGAACTCACTTCCTGGAGGGTTCAAAAGGGCCGTCTGTGTGTGTGTGAACAATAGAATGTGAATGGCATGAAAAATCTATTTTGTATAGGAGGCATGCACCAGGTAAACTATAAAAGGAAACATATCAGTCCCACTCTCTCTCCTTTTCCCCCTCTCTCTCTCTCTCTTTGTCGACCCCAAATCTGGACCATCCACTCAGCAGGACCAATGCGGGATCTAAGGACTAGTGATCTTCTTTCTCCTCTTTCTCTTCTTTCTTTATTTCTCCCCTCCCTTTCTTTGTCTTGGCAAAGTGGGGCTATCATATTCTGCCCTATACTGACATATTCTGCCACACTGAAGCTAGATGTGAGGATTCGGAGCTTGTCAAAGTGTGTTGTAAAAATTAAGTGCTTGTTAACCAACACTTTTGAAACTAAATAGTGGACTGATTGCTGGAGTCAAGGTAGCTACATAATAGTGCATAAGAGCTCCCTGATACATGGACTGATGTCTTTGTTCAGCCTGACAAGAGTTTAAAACAAACCCATGCCATCTCCCGTATGGGCCGTGACATTGTGTTCCACTCATGATCACGGTAAATCTCAGTTCTAAACCCACTTCTGATTTGACCTTTGAATGGTAGCTCAGTCCTTGAATTATTATGATGATGGTAATATTTCTTGACTGCATGAAAGAGTAAAATTTGGAGCTGGAGTTCTGGACTACTTCTCTTTGGTCAAAGTGAGTACTGTAGAGGCAACAACAGCACAGTGCTGAGCCACAGGGTTGGATGTTTTCCTGAATAGTTCCCACAGGCTCTATTCATTGCCGTTGTTAAGAATTCATGATTGTGGCCCAAAACACCCTGCTCTTGTTCAATCTGAACAGTTGGTTTCATCTGATCAAATCATAAGTTGGGTTAATTATGTATGCTAATTGACTGAAGCAAAATCCAGACAGAACTGATAGACTGTTGCTAATGGAATAAAGAACTAAATCCTTGAAAGTTAAGGTAAGGATTGCATCTTTTCCTGTAAGTAAGATCTTGAGATTATAACTTTTTGTCAAGTTTGGATTTATCTAATGGAATTCCCCCTCAGTTCTAAGTGGTTGTTACCAGGACAGATAGTGACAAAGATACACACCTATGCTTAACGAGAAGACTGTACAATTCTTTCTACTTAGAATTTGGAAATGTTATTTCTCTCCATTTAATCAACAGGTTATTACTAAAATAATCTGGTAGAAGTATCACAGAAGACTGCTAGTATTCAGGGTAAGATAGGTTGGGTAAGTACTTTCTTATTTGTGAGACTGTCTTTTAGGGCATCTAAATTTTAGTAATAACTTGTTGATTAAATGGAGAGAAAGAATTTTTCTGGTTTTCAATACATTTCTATGTAAACTTTTTCTTCTTGATCTGTTCTGGTTTTGGCTGAAGTGGAGTTAATTTTCTTGACAGTATGGGTCTGAGTCTTGGATTTGTGATGAACAGAGTCTTGATACTACAGGAATGTTTCCGCTATCACTGAGCACTGCTTAGGCAGAGTCAAGGTCTTTTCTGCTTCTCACATCATCAGCACACAAAGAGCTGGGAGGGGACACAGCTGGGACAGCTGATTTCAACTGACCAAGGGGGTATTCCGGACCATATGTTGTTGTCTTAGCAATAAAAGCTGGGGAGAGAAGGCAGAAGTGGGAGACTTTTGAAGTGATGATATTTGTCTTCCCAAGTAACCTTTATGCATGATGGAGCCCTGCTTTCCTGTGAATGGCTGAGCACCTGCCTGCCCATGGGAAGGGGTGAATGAATTCATTGTTTCGCTTTGCTTGTGTGCACAGCTTTTGCTATTAAACTGGTTTTATCTCAACCCATGAGTTTTCTACCTTTTAGCCTTTTGAGTTTTTTCCCCATCCCACCAGGGGAAAGTAAGTGAACGAGTTGGGTGGTGCTTAATTGCTGGCTGAGGATAAACCACAACAGCATCTTTGGTTTAGAAATTGTCTGAGGATATGGCTTTTCTGAATATAGGAATATATTGAAAACAGATTATTTTTTTAATTCACTAATATTGTAGAGATAGTAAGGATTTCAATTGTTAAGTGCCTGCAAGATACCTTAATAATCATGCTTCTAATGTCTAGATCAATGAAATATAATACATGGTTCATTGCATTACTTAAGTAATGTATTCAGTTTTATCTGAGTCAAAACCTTTTTCTCTTCTTCTGTTCATCTCACTGGTTTACACGATTCTAATGACACATAATGAAAAGACATAGCTATACCAAGCTGCAACCTTACTGACATCATATAACTTGCTCCTTGCAACAGTGCACCCGGGAGAAAGAGTGAAGGCGATCCCAAGATACAGACCTTTCACACACTGATGATTTTACATGGGACAAAGGATTTAGATTTGCTTACCATTAGCACAGTATAAAAACATGCAAACAAAACACTGTTCTCTTAAATTCAATTAATATCTTACACCACCATAAAAAAAAAAAAAAGAAAGAAAAATCATGAAGAGGGGAAAAAAGAAGTATTAATTTTTGAAAAAAATTCACAGTCATAAAGAATATTTTTATGTTTTAACAAATTTCCTAGGCTTTTAATTTGGTCTTTTTTGTACTCTGGAGAAATGATTGTTTGGAAGTAGTACAAATTAATTTATCAGATAAGTTCATTCTCTAGTCTAACAAATCATGTGAATTTTTTTAAACCTACATTGCATTTAATAACCTTGTGTATAAACTCTTCATGCATTTGATAAGAACGTGATTTCTCTCTACTAATTGAACAGGGGAGGGAGCAAAAGTACCATTCTGGCTTTCTTCATCATTAATTCACAATGACCTAATACATAGGGAAAGTCAACTCAGGATTGCTATTTAGACTCTTTGAAAAGAAGACAAGTTTTTTCTTCTTCCTTCTCTTCCCTTTTTACAACTCCACTTCTCACCCCAGTGTTTATTTCTGTTTAGAACTTAGGCATCATCTTTCCCAGAAATTTAAGTTACAATTTAAAGAACTTATGACTTATTTGCATTTACAGCTCGTTTTTTAATCTCAAGAACAAGCTTACCAACTTGACTCTATCATGCCGGTGGTATAAATCTGTGTCCTTATAGCTTGCTGTTATGTTTTGAATACTCAGTCTTTCCAATGAAACTCCAACTTTTACAGAATGAAAAAAACTTTCCGGTCACTTGCACAAAATGTTGTATTTGCTATTAGGAGTATAACAGTTTAGCCAGGGAAGAGCTATTGCTTGATTACTGCTCAGAATACAGTTGTTTAACTATTGACAAATTCAACTGGGCTAATAAACAAGAAAAAGACAGCCTAATTGTGCCTCTACCCTATTACACATGTAAGGGAAGATAGTTTCATAGGAATTTTTGCCTCCTCAGAAATTGGACTTCCAATTCTAAATTTGATCCAAATAAACAATGTAGGGAACAAAGCCAAGAGCTTGTACTTCTAGTACAATGATATAAGCATGCCAATGTATAAGCATTTTATATAAATGTGAACAACATGACCTTGAAAGGGGAAAAATAAAAATATGTTATTTCACTAGAACACAAATAAAATGCAGTAAACAAGCAAAAATTCAGAAAACAGAGAACACAATAAGCTCAAGCGAAATGAGAAGAATATTTTGCTGAATACAAAAATAAGAATGGTTGGGAAAACTACAAACAAGATAAGCAGCATTGGAAGCCTTCTTGGGAAATGGATTGATAAGCAGCATAAAAACATTGTACATGAGAATGGAGAGCAAAAACGACAAGCCTGCTTCAGTTCGAACTTCTTTTGTTCAAGAGCTCCCAGGTTTGATTGCCTTGACTTCAGCTGAGGCCACCACAGCATCTGTCCTTGCTAACTATGGAGCATCAGCTCTACAGTCTTTGTATCCTCACAGATAACTTATATTCTAGGTGTCAAAGACAAACAGTTTTGTACAGAGGTTGAATATGTGTAGACAATGTATAAGAAATGAACATTAGCATGAAGTGTGTAGATAATAAATTAATATAGTAATTTTATTTTAAATATAAAACTAATAGGCTCTATCAGTCTTCTAAAAGACCCCATCACATGGATATATAACTTCTTTCCTGATAAACACATATATACAGAAAAAAATGCTGCAGAAATTCTTTAAATAAGGCATGAGGTGTCACTAAGCTAAATCTTTTAAATCTTGTATCATTTTTTCTTAAAGGCTTATAGCAAGTGAGTTGGAGAATAGACGATGCTGGTCACTAAATGAAATTTAATTTATAAAGTTTATAAACTGGGAAAATGCTAACATCTTTTGTTTCTGTGAATTATGATAGCCACTTAAATACCTTTTCTGACCTGACAAAATACTGGGAATCATAATTTTGCAGTGTATTTGTACTGTCTCAAAACTGCTGAAATATTCTATAGAAAGACAATTTCCAGAAATCAAGCTGTCACTATCATTGTAGGTTTTGACTATACATAGTTACCTATTACTAACAAGTGGAGACAACACAAATTTTACAGTCTACAGTGTTTCTGCAAACTTCCTTGCATGAAAGAGATAAACACTCAACTCTGAGGATGTCATTAGGGTGGGTTTTTTCTCCTCTTTATGACAGGCACTTTCTGGGAGAAGCCACCTTCATTCTCTCATTTTTGTGAAATAGAAGTCTTTCTCCCTCACTTATGTGTATCACTTTGAAACTGCTTCTAAAATGTTGTAGATGTACTGGTTTAAAACTCTGGAGAGGAGCCGCTAGGTGAGTGTCTGCCACTGCAGCAGGGGATGGTGGCAGTGGTGGTGAAAGTGATGGAGCAGGAGGGCTGGTGCAGGGCTCTTCCAGGATCTTAATAAGTCAAGTCCAATAAAAAATGGCTTAATAAGATAATTTCTTTAATCAAAAAGAATGACAAGAGAAATATAGATAGAAAATCTTTAAACTTTTCAGATGCTGGGCACCCCACATTCATGGAGCATCAGTTGAAGCTGAAATGGATTTTTCTCATGGTGCTGTGAAGAGCAGATGCACTGTTCAGGTTAAGTCTTGAGTGGATTACTGGCTCCTAAAAGTGCAAATGTTTTTCAGTCAGAGTCGGTACACTGGTTGAATAGAATAATGCAAAGAATTGATTTCTATTAACATTGAAATTTATTAAAGGAGCAAATTAAGAAGAAAAGACACATGTATCTTAAGTACATTTTAAACAGAAAATACAAAGTACTTCAGTGTGTGTGTTTTCTCTGTAAAACTGAAATGACTTTGGAGAGAAATAAGGTATTAAAATATCATGGCCTTGATGGGGACAGTTCTAGGCCTCATCAGTAGAAGGACTTAAGGTACTTAAGTTTTCACTATTTTGTAATAGGAGGTATCAAGCTGTTTAAGTGGCCTGGGCCTGTAAGTGTACTAACAATGTTCATAGCACTGACTTTAGCATAAAGCACAAACGATGTATTCATTGAGAAAAAACAAGAGGAGAAAACTAATTCAAGAATAGTACTGCTTTTGTTTTTCCTTTATATTATTTTTCTAAGTCATCAATCTCTCACAAAAACTGCGTGACAATGAATTAACTGGCTTCACAGTGTATGTCAAAGGCGGGCATCTAAGTCTGATGGAGAGATTTTTCTGTCTGTATTCTCTTCAACTTTATCCATTGGGTGGCGCAGGCATTCTCCTTGCTTAATATCCCCTGAATGTTCAAAATCCTAGTCAGAGGTATTCAAATGTGTACATAGCATTACGTTTCTCAGACAGGTCAGAGTTTTCTGCTTGCATTGCAAGCTACATGATGTAATCCAACTCTTAAAGGAAAACTGTGTAACTGTTTCGGTTGCAGCTATGCTGTGCTGGAGCTGAAAACACCTGTGGGGCGGATAAAATAATGAAACAGCTTTTTGGAATGAAGCTGACTTGTGTCTGGGAGTATGGAGATGGACAGAATGGTCTTGGGTTTATTTGTGAATCATTCTATAATTTTGCAGTTACTGAAGTATACTAGCCTTTCTGCCAGCTTGTTTCCATAATCTTTCCCTACCTCTTTTCTCTTCCTTCCCTGCTCCTGACCATGCAGTCCTTCCTCTACAAGGTGTTAGCCTGGAGTTTTCTGGATCCCAGTCGCTTGTTTGAATTGTGCTAAATTAGTCTTTGCACCCTAATTCGTCAAATCTCACAGTAGATTTTCTTTCTTCCCCTCTACATCCTAGCTGATGACCCTTTCCTTTTCATTAGATTAAAAATTTACCAAACACTCTGAGTGTTTAGCATGTTTAACTCCCTAAATTGGGAGTAGCCCCTTTCTTTTCTTTTTTGTGGCTCACATAACTTTCTGTCATTGTAAGGAATTAAATTTCCTGACAGAGGGCTTTGATTAGGGCACAGGTATAAGCCTAAAGTAAGTGGTGGAAGTATACCATGAGGTATCAGGAATGGAGATGGAACAGAAGAATACAGTTTACCACCTCCAAGAACGACAGACCTTCCTGTGTTGCTTCATTAGATTTGATGTAACCATATTTTTAAAAGAGATAGGAGTAACCGCTGCTACTGAATGTATTGAAAACAGCTATTCAATGAACAGAAGTGGACAGAGCAGAATAAGATTTACCAATTAAATACATTCGGAGTGCTAGAACTGCCAAAGTTGAGGGTAGCTCCTACGGTGTTCTGGAAATGTAAATCTGGAGGGCATTTTAAGTTTTTTGCAGGTCACATGTTCTGTAGTGAAACAAACTTAAATGTAGCTGCCATAACTGTCATGGAATTTTTTCTTTAAGTAACATGAACATATTTGTAAGTGGCCTGCACAGAGAGATATTTTTTACAAGTACTAATGCTTTTGAGAAAACCAAGGTTTTCAGTGTAAATGCTGTTACTTAGGCGTTTAAATTGGTGTCTTGTTTTTGAAAGTTTTGAATGTTTATCATATCCCAGTTTCTATTTTTATTATCCCTTCAAATACAACTGCAGAAAATATTTTTTTTCACCATCTCTCTGTATTTTTTGTCGTTACTGGCTCTAGAACTTCTCATCCTGGCAATTCTAGACTTGAGCATAGAAGTTATCATCTACTATCTGTTTTATAACATCAGCAATGACTGAAGCTCTCTCCTTGTCTCCAGAGCCTGACAGATTGATCCATTTAAATCTACACAAATATCAGCATGTTTTTCACCCTTACTCTATTAATCTATGCTTCACTTGTCTCAGCATCTTGAAGGCTATACTGCTTTCTCAGAATGTCTCAATCAGCACTGCTGAAATTGTGAACAGACACTACCATTGATCTTAGGAATTCATACAGTATGGTTTATTGTCAGACCTTGAAAAAGAAATTCTTTCCAGATGCCAAAGGGTCAGTAGTATTTAATGGGACCACTCACTGTGCGTTTCCACAGTCCTTGGCAATAACTCTCTCACATCTCTAACTGTACATACTTTTCAATGCATCAGCTAATGCTCAGGCTGTTTGGAGGTGGTTGAATGTCACTGATGATGTATTGGTTTATGCACAGCTAGCAAGGACTTATAGCCCCTCTTAGTAGTAAGGAGTTTTGTAAATGTGAAATGCTGCTAATGACTGTAGATTTCAGTTTGCATACAGATAAGCCCAACTGTTTTCAATGGATCTGTAAATGTAGCCATTTTATTACAGATCTTTTAATTAAAGAAAAGGTTAGATGGGAAAATCTTAGTAAACTAGTTTACGGGATACAGAAATAAGCAATTGTTTTGTAATTACATGGTAATTGGTAGATTTAAGAAGATAATTTTTATGATTTCTCCAATAAAATTTTTGTGTAATTTTCAGAAATTAAATAACCATCTCATTAAAATAATTATATTGCTACTATCACAATAAACATTAAAAAATTGTTTTCAGATTAAGACCTCTTCTGAAAGGACTAATGAAAAAGAAATAATTATAAAATAAAAGTGACACTAACAAAACCTGAAGCAAAATACACAGGAAAAATGGGTAATTTAAAAAATAAAGGTGACAGAAATTAATTGGTTCATGTCTGTGTACTGATGTACCACAGCCTCTTTGCAGGAAGATTCTTATTTGCATTCACTGAGTAGTTATGTTTTCAGTATTTAGTGGTTGTACACCATAGAGCACAATCTTAGAGAGGCGG
>VZRE01016472.1:0-10408 GCA_013396775.1 Cephalopterus ornatus
TCCCTGTGTTCTGTCCCTCCATCCCTTGTTCCAAGGCCCTCTCCAGCTCTCCTGGAACCCTTTTAGGCACTGGAAGGGGCTCTCAGGTCTCCTGGATCCTTCCCTTCTCCAGGCTGGACATTCCCAGCTCTCCCGGCCTGGCTCCAGAGCAGAGGAGCTCCAGTCCTTGGAGCATCTCCATGGCCTCCTCTGGACTCACTCCAGCATCTCCACATCCTTCTGATGTTGTGGAACTTAGAGCTGGACACAGAGCTCCAGGTGGGATCTCACAAGATCAGAGTAGAGAGGGAGAATCACCTCCCTCATCCCGAAATTTTCCGAACTAATGAATCTTAATTTCACATTCCCTGTACCCTCAGTCCTCTAAACTCCCAGCTCCCTGTTCCTGCATCATCACCTGCCTTTGGGCTCCCTCCCATGGTTCCTTCCTCCTTGGCTGAGCAAAAGGCATCAGCAGGGGATGGATTTTCCTGCTGTCCCGCTGGATGCTGCTTCTGAGAGTGGCTGAGGAGCTGAGATCCTTTGGTGGGACCACCCATTTTGGTGCTTCTCCTCAGTTTGACCAATTTTCACAAAACTGAGAGCATGTCCAGACCTTCGAGAAGTTTCTCCTTGTTGGACCTGGGCAGGGTGGTGACCAGGCAGATCCATGGGCAGATGGATAGAGGGATGGGGAGGAATGGAACTGCACAAGCCACATTTCCATAGGCCAGGTTGAGACTTACAGAACTGCAGGAACAACGTCTAGAGATGAACAGCAACAACATGAAGATAAAACCATTGAAGAAAATGTCAAGAATTCCAGGAAAATATCAAGGATGATATAATTGCTGGCCAGGGAATAGATAAGAAGGGAGTAGGAAAGGTGTTCTTCCCTTGTGGGCCGCAAACCTGTGCGGATAAATAAAAGCAGGAGTTCAGGGACGGCCTGTTCCTCCCATTTTTGATGGATCACATTGGATGGACCTTGGCTAATTTGTCTTCCCTGCACAAAGCAAGGTCGTTTGCTCTCGGGGGCATCGCAGCCTGCCTTGAATTAATTTTCCATTAATTACTGGAATGATTTGAGCAGGGATAAGCAGAAGTTATTTTTAGCAGTAGGACTGATCAGGCATCAGAGACAAGTACCTGGGGAAGCTGTGGGGCTCCTGCTGCTTGGGAAGGGGAGAACAGCCATTCCCAGTCGGACCAAGGTGTCCATCTGGCTCATGTGCCCCCTCTGACATTGGCCCTTGGTGGCTGCACGGGCAAAGTGAAACTTTTCCTCCAACTTCCATCCCAGGAATTGTCCAAGGCTGGGTCGGATGAAGCTTGGAGCAACCCGGTCTAGTGGGAGGTGTCCCTGCCCATGGCAGGGGGTGGAACTGGATGATCTTTAAGGTCCCTTCCAACCCAAACCATTCCGAGATTCTATGATTATAAACCAGAAAAAGGCTGTTTTCTTCTGCAGCCTCTCCCTAATTTTGGCTACCTGTGGCTTTGTGGCACCCAGACCATCCTGCTTTCCCGTGAAAGACTTGTCTTTATGGATATCTCCCACCGTTTCTCAACCTTTTGTGGGTTCTGGTGCCGAATTATGACCTGCCAAACCTTGGCCTATTCTCAGCCTCGCGTCGGTGCTTTCCAAGACTAAACAGCCTCAGTATTTTGCTCTTTCCTCCATGGCCACATTTTCTAGTCCTGATGGGTTTTACTTCTCCCTGGATCATCTCCAACAGGTCCATCTCCTCGCTGAGGTCTTCACCCCAAGGCTGGAAGCCTTTTTGGCAGAGAGGCTGTTGCCAAAGGTGAGGAATTGCTCTCAGCACAGGGCCAGAGGGGTGACCATAAATCCTGCAGGAGTTCAGGCAGTTCTGCTCTTTCCCTGTGGCCATTTATTTCTGAAGCCGTGGCAACCCTTTTAAAAATTCCGAAGTGTGAAACACGTGCTTGGAAAAGCCCCTCTTAATCAATTAATTACCCTTGGATGTGTTTGTACTTTGTTTGATTTGGTTTAGGTCTATTTTTTAATTGCTATTTTTGCCACTGAGAAAAAGGGCAGAGACACCTTCCATAGACCACATTGCTCCAACCTGGCCTTGGACACTTCCAGGGATCCTCTGTGAAATCAATTCCAGGGCCTCACCACCCTCACAGGAAAGAATTTCTTCCCAATACCCAACCTAAACCTCCTCTCTGTCAGTTTGAAGCCGTGAAATAACGAGTTACAAAATGATGCTGACGGGGATGAAGCAGGACAGACAAAGTTTTGAAGAGTTATCCAAGGGAAGGTTTTTAACTGAAGATAATCAGCCAAGAGAGATCAAGGGAAGAAGGATCAAAAGAAATGGGAAGAAGGATCAAAAGAAATGGGTGATTGGGACAGAAAGAATCCGAACAGCCCTGTCAGAGACAGCACAAAATCGGGCTGGTTTAGACAAACCCTGAACCTACAAATCAGATTAACTTTTCGATAGAGTTTGCCTGGAAATGAGGTTATAAATTGAGCGTATTTGTAAAAATGGAACTTTATATTTGCGATTACAGAAGAAAAGATGCTCAAATCCCCATATTTGGGGACCCACGGACTCCGATTTCCTTCTCCATCAACACCAGCAACTTTAACGTGATTTAACTCAAAATATCTACCCCCTGTTAGTGTTTCTTGCAAAACCTGTAAGAGTTTCAAAAGGATTAGGTTCATCCTTTTATAATGTTTATAAAATTAAACTAATTACTATCTAATAACTAATAACAAAAATTAAGCTATTAATTAATAGCTAACAACTAATAACTAATTTTAATTACAAAATTAAAGCATGAAAAAAATGCTACCAGGAAGTCTGGGGTATTTAGAGTATTTTTCCACCCAGCTTTGCATGGCCTTGTTTGCATCTGTTTGCAATTCACGTTTTCTGTAAGAACTTTCAAAATCAGGGGCTTGTAATTCTTAACTTGCTTTTTACTGACCTTAAGCTGCACAGGTGGACCCCCAGTTTCAAAGAGAAATCCACGGCAAGACATTCCCGGTTAATTTGGGCAGCAAAACTGCATTGGTTGATGATTGAGCACACCAGGAATACAATCCCTGCTGTTCCCTGCCAGCTCTACCCCTCAGCCAGGGGGAAAAACACACAGAAAAAAAGGGTAATTTTCCCTCTGTGCTGAAATTTCACCCTTCAAGCGGTGAAATGAGAGGGTTTGCAGCACGAAATGTGCCGTATCCGTGATGACCGTGATGGGATTTAGGGTTTGAGGAGCTTTAGGGTCCGCTCTGGAGTTTGGCCAAATCCCATGTTGAGTCAAGGCTCTTCATTAAATGTGCATCAAATGTGGCCTGCTGTTGATAGGACAAGGGCAGGGGGGGTGCTTTGAGCTGAAGGAGGGTGGATTTAGATGGGATATTGGGAAGAAATTCTTCCCTGGGAAGCTGGTGAGGGGCTGGGATGGATTTTCCAGAGAAGCTGTGGCTGCCCCGTCCCTGGAAGTGTCCAAGGCCGGGTTGGAGCAACCTGGGATGGTGGAAGGTGTCCCTGCCCGTGGCAGGCATTGGTCTGGGTGATCTTTTAGGTCCTTTCCAACCCAAATTGAGGATACCTCAGGAATTCAGTGAGCATTTGATTTCAGGCTCCTGGGTTTACACCCAGGGCCGTTCCCTTTTGCTTTCCTTCAGGAGAGGATTATTTATTTACATATATATGGATTATATACGAGCACAAACCACCTCTGCTGTGCAGACAGGGGGGTCACAAAGCTGCTGAGCTGTTTTGAAGACCAGTCAAGGCTGGAGGGGCACTCTGAGAGTAGGTTTAGATGGGATAATGGGAAGGAATTCTTCCCTGGGAGGGTGATGAGGTGGTGGAATGGAATTCCCAGAGAAGCTGTGGCTGCCCCATCCCTGGAAGTGTCCAAGGCCAGGTTGGAGCAACGTGGGCTGGTGGAAGGTGTCCCTGCCCATGGCAGGGGTTTGGAATGAGATGATTTTGAAGGCCCTTTCCAACCCAAACCACTCATGATTCCATGATCCCCTGCAGCCGATGTCTGTGGTAAAACAGCCCCCAGCCCAGCTCTGTTATCCCAGTTTGTTAAATTTTTAATTACCAACTGACAGAACACTGAAGGACGGACTTTACCTTACATGTGCGTGAGTCCCATTTGTCTTGGCTGAGGATACAACTTGTATTTCTTATCAAACATCCCCTCAAACGCTGGATGGGGACACCCTCCACCCCTCCTGACCTTTTATAGCTGTCATTTATTCCCACTAACGCGGGCATTTCTTGCTTTCCTTGGTCATCCTGCCCCGTCATAACGCATTTGTTGCTCCGTGTAAAGAGAGCTGAGACACCACTTTGGTTTGAAAGCCACCCGTTTTTACACACATCCCTGTAAATTCCTCTTTTATTTCCTCCTCTGGCTTTTCCCTCCCTGTTATTTGTTTTGTTTGGTTTTTTTTTTGTAACAGCTCTGTTTTCAGGCACCCAAACTGTCTGGTAATTACACTGCCTTTGATAAACCTTTCTATTAAGCCCAACTTGTAAATACTTTGCCTGCTCTAACTGCCTGCAATTCATCACAAAGTATTGTGAGGCCTTTTGCTTTCCCTCTTTTGTGAAGGAAAAAAATGGCAACAAGGAGGAAACTCGCTGTTATTTTAAGCAAGGAATTAAGAAAGGGATTTGGATTCGTAGATTCTCCCCCTCCTTATTTTTTTTTTAATGAATATGAGTGGTTAAACTTCCTGTAGCAGGGTTCTGTATCTTGTCTCCTGGCTCTGTATATTGATTTATACCTTGTCTCCTGGCAATAGATTTTGTCTCTAGTGGGGTTTATTTTGTTTTGGGTTTGTTTTTCGTAAAATCATGGAATGGTTTGGGTGGGAAAAGCCCTTTTAAAGGGTGGTGAAGCCCTGGCACAGGTTGCCCAGAGAAGCTGTGGCTGCCCCATCCCTGGAAGTGGTCAAGGATGGGGCTTGGAGCAACCTGGGATAGTGGAAGGTGTCCTTGCCCATGGCAGAGGGATGGAACTGGATCATCTTTAAGGTCCCTTCCAAACCAAACCATCCTATGATGATTCTGTGAAAAAAGGGTAAAAATGTGACAACAGGAAGGTTTTAAAACAGGAATATTTGGAAATAATCCAGGTGGATTATTCACCATTGTTACAAGTGCATTTCTCTTGGAATACTCCTGGAATTTGAATGAAATACATGATGGGGACCATCCCAGACTCACCCAAACCCACCAGAGAAAGGTGGAGAGAACAAATAAAAGGTGGGGGAAAAAAGGAGAGATATATATATATATACAGGAAGAATTCTGGAATATCTTTAACAGAGCCAGGATATGGAATATACACAGAAGAAGAGGCAGGATTGAGAAGGGACAAGTGGTTTTAGACCCTGTCTTGTTCTTTGTGACCTCAGTGATCCACCTGAAAAGCGTGCTGATAAGAATGTTAATTACGGGGTCCTGTAATCATAGCTGGTCTTATTTAACATTTCTCAGTGGCTGATCCCAAAGGATTTCAGTGCTCCCAAGGAAGGAATATCGTTTATGAGAGGCAGCTGGAGAAGTGTGGAGCTCTCAGGTCTGAAATGGAAGCAGGAGCCCTGAACAGAGGTGAACAGCTGAGAGCAAAAGTTGCTTCAAGTTGTCTTTGAGGTGTTAATTGGGGAGACAATTTGGGAGGAAAGATGGATAATTGGAGAGGAATCTTGCACTTGTGGAGGGAGCAGGTGGGTGGGAAGGGCTGGTGAGTGATAAGGTCGTTGCCCTGTGGGGCAGAGAGACGGAAGAGAAGCAAACTCAGTAGGAATATTCTCTTGGATAAACACTGGGAAACTGAAGAACAGAGCAGTAAAAATTTGCCTGAGGTCACCCCACTGGCAAAGCTGAACATAAAACTGGGAGTCTTGGAGCTCAATCCATGGATTCTGAGGTTTCCCTGCAATAATTGTAGCACAGTCATGTAAGGGAAGGGAAAAGGAGTTGCTGGCAGGGAATGTAGGAGAGGATTTCAGGAGCTGCAGGAGGAATGTTATTCTCTAGTACAGCTCCTTCAGTCTGGTGATTCTGGAGTGGGACCAATTTCCCAGCTCACGCTTACATGGAATGGTTGGAGATTTCCTGAGCTGGGGATGACATTTCCCGAGCCAATTTCCCAGCTCACACCTGCATGGAGTGGTTGGACATTCCCTGAGCTGGGGATGACATTTCCTGAGCCAATTCCCCAGCTCACACTTGCATGGAGTGGTTGGACATGCCCTGAGCTGGGGATGACATTTCCTGAGCCAGTTCCCCAGCTCACACTTACATGGAATTGTTGGACATTCCCTGAGCTCAGGATAACGTTTTCTGAGCCAATTCCCCAGCTCACAATTACACGGAGTGGTTGGACATTCCCTGAGCTGGGGATGACATTTCCTGAGCCAATTCCCCAGCTCACAGTTTCATGGAATGGTTGGACATTCCCTGAGCTGGGGATGACGGTCCAAACCCGAGGCTCCTTTTTATCTTTGTTATTCCTTCCCGTTCAGGATTCTGCCCAGCGCTCTCATCTCCTCGTGGGACCAACACTCCCTGCACAACAGATCCTGCTCTCCCCTTCCTTGCTGGGTGATGATGACACAGAACCACAGAACCATGGAATGGTTTGGGCAGGAAGGATCTTTTAGTTCCAAACCCCCACCATGGCAGACTCTGCGTAGTCCTGCAGAGCCTGAGACAAAGGCTGGAGGGCACCTCCAAATGAGCATGAAAATCTCAACCATCATGATTTGGTGTTGTACTGGAGTTGAAAATTGCTCCCTCTGACATCTCTGGAGGACACAAGAGGTAGGACTGGTTCCAGTTTTAGGGTTACCTTGGCTGGCGCTGGCTCAGGTATCTGTGGTGCTTCACTGCCGGGCACAAATGTGCCTTTCCAACCTTTCCAAACTTCTCTAGAAGATGGATTCATGGAGAAATTGTCCTCGTTAGCCCAGTGCAGAGTGTGCTTTCCTCATCTCCAATATACTTCAGGCATGAAGTCCTCTGGAAATGGGCCAGGGAGCATTTCCAGGCAGCCCAGAGGGAGTAACTGCAACTTTTTGGAGGTGAGAAACCAACGGGATAATAATGAGGGAGAAAGGGCTTTCTTCTTGTCCTCTACTCATGAAGCTTGGGGTGGAGATAGGGATGTGCTTCCTTAAGGCGGAGATGTGGATGTGCCCAATTAGGATGGAGAAGTGGATATTCTCAGTTAGAGTGGAGATGTGGATGTGCCCACTTCGGGTGGAGATGTGGATGTGCTCCCTTAGGATCGAGATGTGGATATGAACACTTAGGTTGGAGATGTGGATGTGCCCACTGGGCCTTTGCAGCCATCCTTTCATCCTGCTTCCCTGAGCCTCCCCCACAAGTCAGCCCAGATTTAGCTGTTCCAGAGAAATCCTCTGCCAGTTGAAGACTTAATTGCACCAGAGACCTTCAACACCCTGGGCATTAATGAGCCAGGATTCAGATATTCAGCATTTAATGACAAACCCGGTCCAGGGGCTGCCCATGGGCTCCAGGAGACCCTGCAGCACACGGAGGAAGCTCTTGGATAGGTCAGGAATAAAGGCAGGAGAGAGGAGATGGCTCATCACCATCTGCCAGCTGAACCTGGAGCCCAGCCAGGAGAGCCAGCAGTTAATTAGGAATAAGAGCTGCTTCCTTTCCCAGTCACATCTCTGTGTTTATATATAGGCTGTGTGTGCACTGCCATGAGTGGAATATCTCTTTCCTTTCTAATTAGATGGCCCACATTTTGTTGGATGGTGTTAGTTCTGGAGGAGCTGCTCAGCCACATCAATCTGCCTTTGTTCTTCCTGAGCTCCAGCACTAACTCAGGAAGGCACAGTCCCACAGCAAGGGATGAGGGAACACCCAGGAATCTTCTCTTTTGGAATCAAAATGACAGGCAAAGAGGAGAAATCTGTCATCTGAGTTACAGGATTCCTCCTTCTTGCTGGAACCGTCAGCAGATGATCTTCTTGAAAGCTGGAGGGGGTGTTTGGACAAAGACATGGAGCGACAGGACATGGGGAATGGCTTTAAACTCAAAGAGAGTAGGTTTAGATTGATTAGGAAGGAATTCTTCCCTGTGAGGGTGGTGAGGGGCTGGAACAGAATTCCCAGAGAAGCTGTGGCTGCCCCATCACTGGAAGGTGGTTCAAGGCCAGCTTGGATGAGGCTTGGAGCAACTTGGGCTAGTGGAAGGTGTCCTCGGGTTGGAACAAAATGATCTTTCAGGTCCCTTCCAACCCAAACCATTCCATGATGGTTCCATCATAATGGTCATATGTCCCAAAGTTCGAGATCCTCCTCCCTAGTCCTTACTGCTGCTTTTTCTTTCTCCTCTACAATAACTCCCTTTCTGCACAGAGAACCTTCCAGAGCCCCTCTCCCAGCAGCTTTCCAGGGGCATCCTTGTCAGGAAAACTCCATTGCTTTATGGTTTTTTTTTTTTGGTAAATGATTCTCAGAAGAAACGCAACACGAAGAAGGGATTATACAGGGAAGGAGGAAACAGTATGGATGGAATTGGTTTATAGGGACAGTCTGTGAGGCCTCTTTGGGGGCCGTGAAGTCTAAAAAGTCTGGGAATTTTTTTTCCTAGCAAGCCCCAGCCAGATGTTTAACATTCACATGAAGGAAGAATCCATCCCCCTGCTTCCAGCAGCCCCCGGTGTGTGCGCACAGATAAGAGATGAGCTGAGGTTCCCAGCTCAGTGGTGGGATGACTCATCCCTTTAATTACATCCCTTTAATTACAAATTAGCCTCCTTGACCTTTTCTTCTCGCTTTTCCCTGAGTGTCACAGCACAGTTTGATCTCGGAGCTGCCAAAGAGTAGAAATAAGGGAGGTGTCTCGGTGGAAGTGCTGTTTGAGCTGTGGCCACGCACTCAACCCCCCTTAATCCCAGGAGTTATTCCAAGGAAAAGCCCTTTTCTGCTTGAAAAGGTCTTGGTGACTTGGAGAGGGCTGGAAAACACAGACAAAGTCACCACTTAAACCCGCAGAAGGAACTAAAATGTCTAAAAGATGAAGATATTTAACATAAAACCGCAAAGACTGGGAAGACCAAAGACCTAAAATTGTCATTCCTGGATTGATTTGCTGTGTTTTCTCTCTTTTGAGGTCCTGAAAAGTCTGTTGAAAGCAGTGATGTTATTCTGACGCGGAGCTGAGATCATTTAAGGCTTATTCAGCAGGAATATTCCAGCAAAAATGCTTCTTGGCAAGAGCAGACACAGAATCCAACCAGAAAAAAATGGGCAAACCACCCCTAAAAATGGCAGTTCCTTGGCAAAAAACGAATCTGGGAAGTTGAAGCTACCTGTGAAATTCCTTTAGAACGTCAAAGTCTTCAGGAAGAGAAGTTTCTAAAAAGGAGAAAACATTATTTGAAGCCAGTTGCCTTTTATTCATCAGTGAATTCTTGAAATTTTCTCCCCTGCGAGAATGTTTGGAATAACACCAAACCCGCCCACTCTGTGCTGACATTTAACTCATCCCATTATATGTATTACGCCACCACCACTCCCAGCTTTATCCAGGATATAATGGGAGGAACATATACACACATTTAGAAAAAAAATCCAGCTCCTTACAGACTTATTTATGACAGCCCAGACCTTTATAATTAACTTCATTGTGGAGAAAGTTGAGCACACGGAAGGACAACAATGGCCCCTTCAGTTATGTTAAAAATGACACGAAAAGCGCTTTCCTCCTCCGGGAAAAGTTTCCTTAATTGCTCAGGGAAAGGTGAATTCTTTAAAAAAGAAGAAAAAAAAAAAAAGCTGGCTGAGAATGGAAATGTTTTGTTGGTGTCAGTTTGTTTCAGTTCAAAGTCACTTTTTAGTTCACTTTAAAAATGTTGTCCTTCTGAAGGAGGTGTGAGGGTTTTTGTGATGTGGGAAGAGACACGTGGAACAGGACAGGGATCGGGGGCACCCTCAGCAAGTTGGAAACGACACCAAGCTGAGGGTGCTGTGACACATCTGAAGGATGGGGACATCCAGAGGGACATCCAAAGGGACTTGGGCAAGCTGAAGGAGTGGGAATCTCATGAGGTTTAACAGGACCAAGTGCTGGAGCTGCGCTTGGGTCAGAGCAACCCCCAGGATCAATCCAGGCTGGGGATTAGCAGATGGAGGAGCTCTGGGGAGAAGGATTTGGGAATGAGAGGCCGGACACGAGCTGGACTTGCCGTCCAGAAAGCCAAACGTGTCCTGAGCTGCGTCCACAACAACGTGAGCAGCAGGAGATGGGGGGATGGGGGGGATTCTGCCCCTCTGCCCCCTCAGGTGAGACCCCACCTGCAGAGCTGCTCCAGCCCTGGGGAACAGCTCAGGAAGGACATGGAGCTGCTGGAGAGAGTCCAGAGGAGGCACCAAGA
>VZRE01016472.1:10856-22960 GCA_013396775.1 Cephalopterus ornatus
CAGGAAGGACATGGAGCTGCTGGAGAGAGTCCAGAGGAGGCACCAAGGTGATCAGAGGGATGGAGCAGCTCTGCTGGGAGGAAAGGCTGGGAGAGCTGGGATTGTTCAGCCTGGAGGAGAGAAGGCTTTGGGGGGAACTAATTGTGGCCTCCTCAGGAGGGAGCTACAAGAAAGATGGGAGAGAGACTATTTCCAAGGGCCTGGAGTGACAGGAAAAGGGGGAATGACTTCAAACTGAAAGAGGTTAAGTTTAAATGGGATATCAGGAAGAAATTCTTGGCTGGGAGGGTGGGGAGGCCCTGGCACAGGTTGCCCAGAGAAGCTGTGGCTGCCCCTGGATCCCTGGAAGTGTCCAAGGCCAGGTTGGAGCAACCTGGGCTAGTGGAAGGTGTCCCTGCCAAGGGGATTATTTGCTCTCCGAAGCTCTTGGAGCACCCGAGCTCTGCTGTCTGAGCCCACAGTGCAATGCAGCAGGATGTGAGACTCGGCTGAGGAGATCAAATCCCCCCTGAGCTCACGGTGGCGATGGGTTGGCATCACCCTCCCGGGGTGGGAGCTGGGT
Organism: Cephalopterus ornatus; assembly: GCA_013396775.1. Taxonomy (NCBI): domain Eukaryota; kingdom Metazoa; phylum Chordata; class Aves; order Passeriformes; family Cotingidae; genus Cephalopterus; species Cephalopterus ornatus. The sequence goes on from VZRE01016472.1 coordinate 11,419, forward strand.
GCACTAACAGCTGTGAACAGCCGGAGTAAGGAGGGATGATAAGGAGCTGTCAGGGTGAAAGACAAGGATATTTGGGAGGAAAAGGGTGGAGGAGGTTGGGAAGTCGTGGTGAGGGACGAAGATCCCACCGGTGGAACAAAACCCCTGGGATAAGCAGGAGAAGGTGTCAGAGGTTCACCCCACAGGACCTTGTCATGGAATCATTGTGGTTGGAGAAGCCCTCTGAGGTCATGGAGTCCAACCATTCCCCAGCACTGCCAAGGCCACCACTAACCCATGTCCCCAAGTGTCACATCCACATGTTTTTTAAATCCCTGCAGGGGTGCGGACTCTACCGCTTCCCTGGGCAGCCTGTTCCAATGCTTGAGAACCTTTTCTGTAGAGAAATCTTTCCCGATGTCCAACCCAAATCTCCCCTGGCACAACTTGAGGCCATTTCCTCTTGTTCTATTACTTGTTACGGGGAGAAGAGACCAACCCTCGCTGTCTGCACCCTTCTTTAAGGGGATTGCGGAGTCCTTGTGCTGCAGTTTGTCCCCCGATGAGAGCTGGGTGAGGCAAATGATTCCCAGACTCCCATGGGCTTTCTTTAGCTCCTGCAAATCACCCTGTTCTGCTGTTCCCAAATCAGTCTGATTGTGTGTTGGTGATGGTGATGCAGCTGAAACCATCCCACACCAAGTGCCAACCAGCTGGGAAATAACTCAGTGAACTCCCAGGAAGCAAGTGGGAAACTCCACCTTACATAAGAGGCCTTTTGCCATCCTCCAGAGTTCCTCCTGACCTACTTTCCTTGGGATTTTTGCTGGAAATGTTCAGAGAACTTCAAACACGTCTCTTGATTTGGAAAAGGGAAGAACAGGAATCTCGCTTGCTCTCCTGCTGCACGTTGCATGAAGCTTTAATAGCAAGTAATAGCTTACATGGGTTTGGTTTTATTGCACTTAAATGGGTAATTCTCAGGTCTCCAACTGTGCCCAAGAGAGGAGCAGAAGTGGCTGTTCCACTGTACAAATGGGGCTTTGGATTCCTCTCGGATTCCCACGGCCTGGATTGTGTTAAATAATCCTGCACAGTAAATACAAGCAGGAGACGTGAGGAGACTCACTGACACTTGCAGGGCACTCAGGTGCCACTTTGGTGACTGCACTGCAGCACAGATGGGAAAAAACCACCCTGCTCATGTCCCTGCCCCTCCCCTCCCTCATGAGTGAAGGATGTTCCCTACCACTGGAGATCCCCAGGCACAGCTAGGGAACCAAAACAAGCCATTTCTGATTTTATCCCTGCTTTTTTTTTTGGTGACAAGGAGACCTAAGTCTTTACAGCTGCAAAGTGACAGCCCTACCCTGGCTTTGATGATGGTTTCACAGAATCACAGAATATCTCGAGCCGGAAAGGACCCACAAGGATCATCCGAGGCCAACTCTTGGCACAGGACAACCCCAAGAATGACACCACTGAAATCCTCCAAGTGCTTCTTGAGCCCTGCAGGGTCTGTTGGCTGCAGGGGGGAGGTTTGTCACGGGCTGACTCAAACTTTGCCGTGATGGATAAACCAAACATCAGAGGGGACATTTTGGATGGGCAACATGTCAGCTGGACAAGAGATGCAGCTGAGCCAGTTTGGTGGCACAGAGAGCCTGGAATTTTCATGTCCTATCACTATTTTCACTCTATTCCTCCCTTTCTGGGTGGTGTGGAGACCTCTGAGGGGAATATCTCCTACTCTGTCTCCATCTTCTGAATCATATTTCAATGCCTTGTTAATATTCTCGTTCCTCATCCAAATTCCATCCCAGCTTCTCCATTTAACACAATCCTGACTGAATTCAGGGCCTTGCACAGTCTTCTATCTCTCCAAAATCTGACTCCACACACCTTCACTGGGTGAACAGAACCTGCAGTGCCCCTGTGGTGGGTGAAAAATATCCAAGTAACTTCCCTCAGATGATCCCAGTTTCTTATTGTGCATGAGAAAAACCTGTGGAAGTTTTCCAGGATTCTCAGTAGCATCAGTGGCATCAGCTGGGAACTGCCTTGGTGGGATGGGGTCTTGACCTTCCCATGGATTAATTCCACAATTCCACTCAAATGAAGAGATCAGATATCGGAGCCTCTGCAGCCTGTTCAGCAATGCAAAGAAGGAATTACAGTCTCATTTCTAAATAGTTAATATTTCACTGCTGGCAGCTGAATAAATTGTTCACTAAGATGCAAATCAGCCTGGAACAGGCTGGGAAACCTCATCTCCAGGTGTTTGGGATGCAGGATGTGCACTCTAATGTTTGCAACGCTTTTCAATCCCAGAAATCATCTCCTCCCCCTTCATAAGCAGAGCTGCTGTTAAACCATGACCTGTTTCACACTGGTTTGGTCTACAAAAGTAAGTTAAAAAAAATGTCAGGGAATGTTTTTTGGGTGCTGGAAATTCTTTTTTTTTTTTTTTTTTTTTCCTGTTCCATGGGATTTCTGGCGCAGAATCATGGAATGGTTTGGGTTGGAAGGGATCTGAAAGATCATCTCATTCCAACCCCCTGCCATGGGCAGGGACACCTGCCACTAGCCCAGGTTGCTCCAAGTCCCATCCAACCCAGCCTGGAACACTTCCAGGGATGGGGAATCCACAATTTCTCTGGGCAACCTGTGCCAGGGCCTCACCAGCTCTAACAGGTGTTTTTTCCTCCCTTATCCTTCTGCATTTCCCTGTGTCCCATGCAGAATCTTCCCCGTGTGTCCCTGCTGGGGTGGAGGTGAAATCCCTTCACTGATGTCACTATTTCCCTGCTTTGAAAACAACCGGAAATTTTCACTTTTTTTTTTTTTCTTTTCTGACATTGCAAAGCCACCACCCGGGTTTTCATTTTCTCTTTTCCTCCTGGTTAATGGAAATTTGGACACATCAGTCCCTGCAGGACTCCTGAGGTTCTCCCTTCAGTATTTCCTATGTCTCAGAAGACTTTGTGGAGCCTTCAAAATACTCTGTAGATCAGCACCATCCCCGAAGCAACAACTGAAGGAGAGGCTGTAATGTATTTATTGTTTCAATTTAAATCTCATCAGACTTTATCGATTTTACCCCTTGTCCTCCATCAGTCTCCACCTCCTTCGCAGCATCTCCAGGATTAAATGAGCCAACTGGAGACATTCCAAGGGTTCAACACAGCGCCTCGTGTCCATCACTGGAATTTGGATTCATCATTGCTGCTTTTCCCTTCAGATCTTGCCTCTCCTACAAGATTTTTGCCCAAGACTCCCTAAAATCCCTCTTCCCAGGGCTGTATTTCCGTGGAAGTAGCCGGGTGTTCAGGGAGCTGAGTCACAGTTCCATGACAAGACATGTCCCGCTCATCCTAAAGTTAATTTTACAGGCAGGGAATATGTACAAGTGAAGGATGAAGTCAGTTTTCACATTTCCCAGCCTGGCACCATTTTAGGCGCTTGCATCCTTGGCATGCTCTGGGTGGTTTCCATTTTAGTCTCGGGAGCAGCACTTTCGTTGATTTTCTCAGGGGAAGTCGTTCAAGAATTTAGAAACTGCAGAACAAGGAACAAACTGGGCATTCCTGGGGGGCTGGAGACCTCAATCCACAGGACTTGAAATGTGGCACTGGAAAAAGAGTCTTTCCCTGTATTTCTCAGCTCTTGGAACTGTGAGATTTAAACTGTTGAGATTTAAATCGTTGAGATATAAGTTGCTGAGATACGGATTTCTTGTAACCCACTGTGCTGCCCAGACCCAGTAAATCTCTTTATCAGCCTCTGGTCTTATTGGAGCCACTGAATATTATCCAATCACCAACAGTGAGTCCTGTCCCATCCCAGAGGAATGTGATTCCATTGACAGATGTGATCACATCCCGTTTTTTTGACCAAATTCTAAAACTTCTCTCATTTTACTCAGGCTCTCACTGAAGCAATTGGGTCAAAAATTGAGGTTATTTGTGATTAATCATTTTTTTATTTCAGTCTCATTTTGATTAAAGAAAGAAAAGACGGGTTGGAACTTTGGAAACTACACTTAGGTTGGAAGTTTAAGTTTCACTGGCTGTGGAACATGATCTGGTGTTTGCAAGTTGTGTCTTGAGGCTCATGGAACTCCCTGGGTACATTTCTGGAGTGCCCATGGCTGTTACCGGGATTTTAGGTCATAAATCAGCTTTATGGGGTCAAATACCCTCCCAAAAGTGGGGAAGAGAGGTTTGTTGAGGATGAAGAAGGTCCTGGTAATGAAGCTGCTGTTCCTGAGATCACAGAATCGTGGACTCATGGAATGGTTTGGGTTGGAAGGGACCTGAAAGATCATCTTGTTCCCACCCCCTGCCATGGGCAGGGACACCTTCCACTATCCCAGATTGCTCCAAGCCCCATCCAACCTGGCCTTGGACACTTCCAGGGATCCGGGGACAGCCACATCTTCTCTGGGCAACCTGTGCCAGGGCCTCACCACCCTCTGGGTAGAGAATTCCTTCCACCATCTGATTTAAATCTCCCCTCTTTTAGTTTAAAACCATTCCCCCTTTTTCGTGTGAAGGTTCCTAGTCAGGAACTACTTTTAGTAGGGATCAGAGATTGTCGGTCCACGGGATTCCATCTGGGAGAAGTGGCCTGTGGCGAGGCAGTGGCTGTAGGAGCTGTGGCTTTCCCAGAGGCAAGATTTGACTGATATGATCCCTGTTAAGGAAATCTCACTCTTTTATGCGTCCATTAATCCCCAGCAAGTTTTCCCTTTGAGAGACAGTTTCTCTGGATGCTGATTTTCTCCTTACACACCCCAGTTTTGTTTTAAATATAAAAAATCTTCTCTGGTTCCCTCCATATAAATCATGAAACCCGTCTCAACACTGGATGGTTTTTCCTTCTTTCCCTGCACTGATTTTTTTAACTTCCAGCTCTTCTGGCTTTTGCAACGCTCAGATTACACCAGTTTTGTCCATTTGTTTCATCCCTCAAGGGCTGTTGAGAGTTGAGAGCTTGATTTGAGCTCTGGGTCAAGCACAAGCAAGATCCAAGAGGGCAGGGAGGAGATGCCATGGGGGTGGGAAGATGGACACCTGTTCCCTGCTGGAATAACATCCACAAACACACTTTTGCCTGAAGGATCCGCTGCTTCCCGCTGCAAACGAAGTGTTGCAAGATAACGACGGGCTCCGCCCAGAGATAATTAATCTGTGGATGGAAACATCTCTTCAGGTGGACCCTCTTTATCCATGTCTCCATTCATTGTTTTTTACAAAGCAAATTCGAGTCAACAAAGGAATCCTGCTGCTTCCCAGGCAAAGAAGTCCCCTGGGCCTTTCCCTGGGGTGCCTGGAAATTTCTCCTTGTGCTCAAGTCGGGGGTGACGTGGCCAACAAGAAGCAAAAACCGCTTTTTAAAAACTGAGGCAGTGTTTTCTCCCTTCCCGTCTATTTTGGGAAGGAAACAAAGGCTGGTTGATTTTTTTATTTGTAGCTCTCCCCGTGTGGCCACGGGAATAAATTTCTTACCTGTTTCTCTAATGGTGGCAGCTCCATATTTTAATGCAGTTGTGTTTAATCACTGTTTTTAACTCACAATAAAACCTCTGCGATTGCCCTCGGGGAAAATAGCTGCTGGGGGTTAAAGTCCCTTCTCTGGGTAAAGAAAACGTGTCTCAAGAAGAAAAAAGTGTTTCCTGCAGGACTCTGCAAGGTTTCTGCCTGTTGTGCTCTGCATAGAGATGTGTAAATATTCGCTGAGGTGATGAATAGGCTTTAGGACGTGCTGGGCAACACTCACACCTGAAAAACACCACCTTGCACCTCCTCTGGCTGGAAATAAATCAGAAAAAGAAAAATAAGAAGAATTTCAGTGATAAGACTGAGGAAGAGCTTAACTCCAGACTTGGGCTTGGCCCCCCTGCCAGCATTGAAAAGACCTGGAAGAAAATCCGGTCCCTGCTGTAATCCCGGGGTGGAATTTTGAGCCATGACGATGAGGTGAACAAGCTCTCTAATCGTGCTCGTGGTTTCCTTTCCTGCCTTTTTTTTTCTTTTTTTTTTTTTTTAATGGCTGGTTTTAAGCAAATATCCCACAGAAAAGTGTTTTCTTTTGTAGTAAACAAAGCTGTGCACTTTTAAATGCACAGATTTTCATTTGAAAGAAACAGAAAAGCCATGAACTTTAGCTGAGCTAAAGACCTGCAGCGGGGAAAGGGAGGGGAAAAGTTTCATCAGACTTTTTTGGTGCTGACCTAAAAAGTCTTGTTCCGTAAAGAAGGGGTTTGAGTGCAAGCTTTCAACCCTAAGGATTATGGAATCATGGAATGGTTTGGGTTGGAAGGGACCTTAAAGATCATCCAGTTCCAACGCCCTGCCATGGACAGGGACACCTTCCACTAGCCCAGGTTGCTCCAAGCCCCATCCAACCTGGCCTTGGACACTTCCAGGGATGGGGATCCACAACTTCTCTGGGCAACCTGTGCCAGGGCCTCCCCACCCTCACAGGGAAGAATTCTTTGGATGTTCTCCCTGTTTTCCCTTCTATACAGCACTCGCATAAGGTGACTGGGGATCATAGTACACATTAGTGAGTCACAAATGACATTTAGCTCTAAAAAATACAGATGTTTCTGGTTCCGAGGCCCTGGTGCATCATCCCACCTGCAATGTGACCGAATCCTGCTGAGATGTGGCACCTGGAAGTGGCTCTGACTAATCCTTTGCACAGCACTGGCACAGAGAGAAAGGCCAAGGTGCAGCTTCTCCCCTCTCTCCTGATGTCTGGATTTCTGGGATAACTTTGAAGGAGGTTTTACGCTCCAGCCAGAGGTGGCTGGTTGCTTTTAGGCTCCAACAGGTGTCATGGAAAATTCGCGTGTAGGTCCTGATTTCTTCCTAATCACAGAATCACAGAATCACGGAATGTCCTGGGGCTGGAAGGGAGCCACAAGGATCGAGGAGTCCAACTCTTGGCCCTGCACAGGACACCCCAACCATCCCATCACATGCCCAGAAGTGTTGTCCAAAACCTTCTTGAGCTCTGTCAGCCTTGATCTTAAACATGTTCTTCTTACCTCTTTGACTTTCAAAGGCACTTTGAGGAGAGGTGGGTTGTTGGATCCTAAAACGTAAAGATCTGCAGAGAGAGATTTGAGTGGTCTTTGCGAAAGGCTACTTTACGAAAAGCTGGGAAAACCCCTCTTCGTTGATCCCATCCCTATGGATTTTTTTCCTGCAGCAGGATGTGAGGAGACCCCTTGCATGATGTTCTCACATGCCGTCCAAAGTTTGATCCCGATCTCATCAAACCTGTGCAGGGGACCTCTTGTACCTTATCTCTCCCGTTGTGTTCCCTAATTCCTTGCGTTCTGTAGACCCAAATACCTGTCCCCCCCCTGTAAAATCCCCTAAAATAAAGGGGGTTTTTCCCCGTGAGGTAACTGTTAAGACCTCAAATTTGTTAACCTGGATTTTTCCCTTATGTCATCCCCTGAAACCCCCTGTTTGTAATAAACTGTAATAGTTACAACCCCCCTGCTGAAGATGTAGACCCTAAACCCTTTAAATATAAACTTCTAAGGCCAATAAAGGATTCCAGTTTCTTGCTGACAGCAGCAAGGCCAGGGGGTGGTGGAAAAGATGAACAAGCAGAATTTTGAGGACTCCTTATCACTGGATATCCAATCACTGGACTGAAACAGGCTTTCGAGATCATCTCATTCCAAACCACCCCTGCCATGGGCACCTTCCACCACCCCAGCCCACCATGCTCCAAGCCCAAATGTCAAAAAGGAAGGTTATTAGTGATTAATCATTTATTATTTCATTTATGTATCATTTATTATTTTGATTAAAGAAAGGAAAGACAGGTTGGAGCTTTGTAAATATCGTGGCTCTGTTAAAGATATTCCAAAAATGGTTCAAAAATATATATATCCTATTCTTTTCCACTTCTTATTTGTTCTCTCCACCTTTCTCTGGTGGGTTTGGGTGAGTCTGGGATGGTCCCCATCATGTATTTCGTTCAAATTCCAGGAGAATTCCAGGAGAAATGCACTTTTATTAATGGTGAATAATCCACCTGAATTATTTCAAAATATTTCTACTTCAGGATTTTCATGTTAATGTTTTTTCCCTTTTTCACAGAATCATCACAGAATGGTCTGGGTTGGAAGGGACCTAAAAGACCATCCGGTTTCCCCCCTTTCCATGGGCAGGGACACCTTCCACTATCCCAGATTGCTCCAAGCCCAAATGCCAAAAATTCAGGTTATTAGCAATTAATAGTTTATTATTTCAGCCTCGTTTTGATTGAAGAAAGAAAAGACAGGATGGGACTTTGAAAACTACTCTTAATTAGGAAATTCAAGTTTCACTGGCTGTGGAACATGGTCTGGTGTTTGCAGGTTGTGTCTTGAGGCTCATGGAAAAGTCCATGGGAACATTTCTGGAGTGCCCATGGCTGTTACTGGGGTTTTAGGTCACGACTCAGCTTTATGGGGTCAAATACCCTCCCAAAAGTGGGGAAGAGAGGTTTGTTGAGGATGAAGAAGGTCCTGGTAATGAAGCTGCTGTTCCTGAGATCACAGAGTCATGGAACCACAGAATCATGGAGTCATGGAATCGTGGAATGATTTGGGTTTGAAGTGACCTTAGAGGTCATCTCATTCCACCCCCTGACATGGGCAGGGACACCTCCCACCATCTCAGGTTGCTCCAAGCCCCATCCAGCCTGGCCTTGGACAATTCCAGGGATGGGGCAGCCACAGCTTCTCTGGGAATTCCATTCCAGCCCCTCCCCACCCTCCCAGGGAAGAATTCCTTCCCATTATCCCATCTAAACCTACTCTCAGAGTGTCCCTCCAGCCTTGACTGGTCTTCAAAACAGCTCAGCAGCTTCGTGACCCCCCTGTCTGCACAGCAGAGGTGGTTTGTGCTCGTATATAACCCATATATATGTAAATAAATAATCCTCTCCTGAAGGAAAGCGAAAGGGAACAGCCCTGGGTGCAAACCCAGGAGCCTGACATCAAATGCTCACCGACTTCCTGAGGTATTTCCAGCGCAGCAACTCTGATTTTTTGCCTTTCCTTCAGTTCCTTTCTCCGATTTCAGGCGAGGGATCCCAGTTTTTAAGGGTGTCCCGAGGTTCATAAACAACTAGTTGGATGTTGGGGTGCGAGGAAACAGTATAACCAGCGACAATTATCCCTCAAAAATCCCGGGCTGTGAGATGGTAAAAATGGGAGATAGGAGAGGGAATTAACCGGAAGAAAATAAAAGATTGATCAGTGCGAAGCTGATTTCCAGCAATTAGAAGGAGTCAGTGCCTTTCCTCACGGAAAACACGCCCACAAACTCTGAATTAAGCACCTAACTGGGCTAAAATCCGCTGAAATCAGTGAGATTGGTTTTTTTTTCCCCGAGGAACTCCAGAGCCACGGGGCCAGATCGCAATAAATGTTGATTTGTTAAAACAAGAAGATGTTATTTTAATTTTATTTAAAATGTTATTTAACTTGCATGGTGGCACAGTGGCCACGAATGGTGCTCCTCACCCTTTAAAGACAGAATTTGGGAGGGGAAAAAAAAAAATCCCAGGAGCTTTTAATCAGTGTGGTCATGCAGGAACATGGAGTGTGTGGGTGTTGTAAACCAGTTTACACCAGTTTATTGGCCCTTTTGGTTCGAGTGGAACCTTAAAATGGGTCAGTAAAAAGTGGAAAAGAACATAAAAAATAACACGGTTTTATGAAAGGGAATTTTCAATGTATTGAAATGTGAAATCCCACTCTGTTTTTATAAAATGAAGAGCTATAAAAGGGAATTTTCAGTGTATTGAGATGCCAAATCCACCCTGTTTTTATAAAATAAATAAATGGTTGTAAGAGGGAATTTTCAGTGTATTGAGATGTCAAATTCACTCTGTTTTTATGAAACAAGTAAACAGTTCTTAGAGGGAATTTTCGGTGTATCGAACTGTGGAATCCCACTCTATTTTATAAAATAAATGAACAAGATTTAGGCCCCACCTTTGGAATTTTCCACTGGAACTTTGCTCAGTAATTCCCAAGTCTCTGCGGGGGGAACTGGAAAATTCACACACCTCTTACAAAACCCATCTATTCATATAATTTCTAGAGAATACTAAAAGCTCATTGCACAAAGGCCCTTCTTGGAGCTTCCCCCTTTCCCACTCATTGTTAATCCAGCTGCAAGAGTTCATTAAACATCAGAAAATAATTTTTTTATTATTTTTTACTTTCTTTTTTATTTTTATTTTTATTTTTTATTTTCCATTTTTATTTTTATATTTTATTTTTATGTTTTATTTTTATTTTTTGCTTTTTACTTTTTATATTTTTTATATTTTATTTCCTATATTTTATTTTTTACTTTTCATTTTCTATTTTTTATTTTTATTTTGCTTTTATTTTTATTTTTTACTTATTACTTTTACTTTTTATTTCTATTTTGATTTTTGGTTTTATTTATTTTCATTATTTGTTTTTATGTTTTATTTGTATTTTTATTTTCATTTTCATTTTCGTTTTTATTTTTATTATTTATTTTTATTATTATTTGTTTTTATTATTTATTTTATTATTTATATTTATTATTATTTACTTTTATTATTTATTTTATTATTTATTTTTATTATTTATTTTTATTTTTATTTTTAAATTTTTACCTTTTATTTTTGTTTTTGTTTTTTTTTTCATTTTTTACTTTTATTTTATTTTCATTTTGTATGTTTTATTTTTTATTTTTCACTTTCATTTTTTAACATTTATTTATTTATTTATTTGCTTGTTTGCTTGTTTATTATTTATTTATATATATTTTTTCCCCCTCTGTTCCCCTTCAGTTCCCCTTTTGCTGCGGAAGGAGGAGCGAAATAAAGGCCCGCGAGCCCTTTTTTGTCCGTCGGCAGAGGAACCCTTTTACAAACGGAACCCCAACTGCTGAGTTTGGGGCACGAGGGAAACGACTTCTCCTTGGAATATTATTGTCCCAGCCGTTCCCTTTCAGCCCTGGCCGGTGTCTGGGTGGCAAAGGTTGAGGAGAACACCAGGAAATCGATGCCGGATTTATCGACTTCCCCTCCCGTTACTGCCGTTTTTTTGCTAATTCCGGGATCGTTTTCCATCTTTCTTTATCCGTTCTCCCTCCTTGTCACCCCTGTTCCCGAGGGGCTGCTCCTTTGTTGCTGTTTGGAGCTGTCTGGGCAATCCCATTTCATCCCTGGCCTCCGGAAAGCAGAAGGTCAGAGGAGAAACACCCGGGCAAAGTTTGCATTTGGAGTTTTGGCTCCAGGCATGATATTAAATCCAATTCCTTAATTTCACCTTCCTTAAAAGTGCTGTGCTTTCCTTATTTCCTTATTTGTTATGTGTGTATATAAATATAAATATATATATTAACATATGTTTATTTATATATAAAATACATAGAAATATATATTTATTTTATGTATAAATATTAATATATATTTATTTTATAGATAAATAAATATACATTATTATATTTATATTTATCTATAGACATATTCTAAAACTATATATTATATATAGTTATAG
>VZRE01016483.1:0-27255 GCA_013396775.1 Cephalopterus ornatus
GTCCCTAATTTCCAATCAGTCCCTGACACTCAAATCAGCCAGATCAGCCAGATAGGAAATTTTAACTGGATTTTCTTTCAACACAAAGGCATTTCATATGGGGTCCTTGGTTTCTAACCTCCACCTATAATGTGGATCTGCAGCAGCAAAGGAAAACCAGTTTCCTGCTTGAGCCATAACCTTACAGGAATTACCATAGGTATATGTTGACTACAAATATCTCTTAGCAGAGCCTCAGATGAGATAAAACATTGGGAAACCCCACACTCCAGTCTTACAGTCATGTGCAGAAGAAAAGACATTTGTTGCTTTCAGAAGATGAACAGCTCTTCCCATCTCTGAAGTCATGGGCACTGTCACATGGACAGTCACTGTCCCAGAAGCAAGAATCCACAAGAATGAGAAAGGAGCTGTAGACACGCCTCCATGTACACTCCAGCCTCCACAGCTGAGGCTCATGAAGAAAACAGAGATGGCAAAGGCCAGGGCTCTGAAATTGACTCCAAGCTCAAGAAAAGTTGCTCCAGCGTTACCAGTGAGGTGCATTGGCACAAATGCTTGGCCTTGTCACGATAGGAGCGCAGGAGTGCAGAGTAACACAGCTCAGATCAGCTGAGACAAACTACCCAGAGGTACAGACAGAACAGAAAAGGTCTAGCTGAATACCTGGTGCAGTGGAAGATGTCTCTGCTCATGGCAGGGGGGCCAAACTAGATGGCCTCTAAGGGTTCTTCCCACACAAACTATTCTGTGATTCTATGAATATGAAATGGGGAAACAAGTCGAAATCTGTCTTCTTCTGAAGTTCAGCAAAACATCAGTGCAATACTTCACCTATTAGACACATATACGTGCCACTGGAGCAAGTAGGAACACTTATCTCAAGATTTTCCCAACTTAGTCTTCCTTTTCCATCTGCAAAGTCTGCAGAATAAAAAGAGGCATTTGGCTATTTGCAGCACATATGAATGTCCCAAAGCTCCTGGTGATTGCTGATGATGGCTGTTGCTGCTCTGCCTGGGCTGCGGGATGTCTGGGACCCCAGAGAGCTGCTGGACAGGCACAGGCTGCCCATGCCTCAGGACATGCATGCACACAGCCTAAGCACTAGGGGTGATGGCATGTTGCCATGTCCTGCACACACTGACTACACTTGAGCCAGTTCACATACTCTTAAAAACATATCTTCCCTTGTGTCCCTCTACAGTCCCATGGTAGAGCAAGACCTGCCCCGGTATTTGTGCTCCAGCAGAGCACTCAGCAAGTGCTGCCCTTTGCAAGCACTACAGCTCTCTCTGAGTTTTGTCATATTCTCATCACTATGCCATGACAAATTTATAAGGGGGTTCTTCTTGACTTCTGGCACATCCAGGAAATACAGACAGCCTGCAGGTATGAGTCCAATGCTCCTGAAGACTCAATATGACCAGCTATTCACGTAACTAGCTAAAAACCACACAAAGTGCAAAATGCAGCCACTATGTCTGGTGTAAGTAAACCCAAACGGGATTATTTTGCAAACACCATGACAGGACAAAATGGACAGGATTCAATCAATATTGCACAACCACCTCTAGCAATGAACAACCCTCATGCAAAGAGTACACACAAAGACCATGGCAGACAAACCGAAGAAAGCGTCTTGTCTCAAGACACCTCCATTTTCCGCGTCTCACTGATGTTGCACTGTCTGCTTATGAGGAACTTCCTGATTGGCAGCAACAGCAATTACAGCTTAAAATGTAAAATCTGGAGCTTCCCAAAGCACCAACAGAGAAAAAGTGGTTTTCCACTATCAGGATTTCAGGAGGCTGTCATTTCAGCCAAGCAAATAATTCTGCCTTTAAAATCCCAGTAAGCTCGAATCAAATCTTGCACCAACTGCAATAGCAGCAGATTTGACTTCCTACATGACAATCCTGGTACTAGGGCTGGATTTTGTGCAGCCATTGAGAAGGCAGATGACCTGCAGTTACCTGCAGAACTGTATACTGCTCCCCCAGGGGCAGGAGGAGACTTGAAGGAGAAGGAAGACCCCGGCCAACTTGGACCCCCAGCCACCTTGCATGCCCACCCTGGTGGTCACCGCAGCAGGCAGAGAGAGCATGGGACAAGGTGATGGGAAAGCCATTACCTCTTCTGGGGGCAAGGGGGAAGCCTGACACAGAAATACATGATGCTTGCATAGCTCCTGATACCACAAAGGTGCCAAATCATTTACTTAATGTCTTGACATTGGACCCTTCGTGTGGGAATACCCTCTGCATCTTTCCAAGCACCGCCTGCAACTGGCCAATCTCTCTCTTCCAGGGTAAACAAGGCTAAGCCACTGCAGCTCCCCTAAGCTCCCCAAACACATTTCAAATACAAGCATTTGTTTTAACAGCACAGATGTATGCTGACAGACCTAAGCAACACTGATGTACAAACAGGGGGAAAAAGGGAAAAAAGTCCAGCATCACACACCATGACATAAAGCATGTGATCCTTCTCTCACAGAAATGCCTCACCCAAGAGTGTTGTGTTGAAAGAAAATCACAAAACTAACCAGGTAGACCACCAGAAAGCCAAACAATCTTTTCTTCATTTTGTTCTTCAGTCTTCTGAAAGATCTCTATCATCATTTAAGAGGTGGAGAACTAATTGTGAAAGTCTGTGAGTAATACAATTTATCCAACATAAAACAAAACTTTTATCACCTCTCTCTGTATGTCATCATGGCTAGGCTTCATGAATGAAGATTTGTGAAGGACTCTACCCACGCTTGCTACAGGCGTGCTGATGGCTAAAAAGGCCAATGTGAGATAGACACGTCCGGTTGCAAAAGGCACAGCAGAATGACTCCCCAGGTGGTACCGACAGAACGTGGTTCTTTCTGTGTTTTCTTTTCTCCTCGAGAGTGGTCCTTCGTGTATTCTCAAAAGAAGCAGCAGTGTTGTGGATAGTGTGTCTCCAGGCCTTCCGATTGGAGGCTCGAGTAGACCAATGACTATGATCAATATGGCCAAGGATGAGATGTTGTTTTAGGGAGTCCTTATATCTCCTCTTCGGGGCTCCTCTCCTGCGGCAGCCAGTGGCAAGTTCACCACAGAGCATAATCTTAGGGAGGTGGTAGTCCTTCATCCTGGGAGACGTGCCCTGCCCAATGTAGCTGCATTCACAGCAACATGGCCTTCTCTGTATGTACACGTAGGTGATAGATGCATTAAAGCCACATAGATACATGCTCTGTGCAGGTACATACATGCACTGTGACTGTACCTCAGCATTTCCTCCTCTCTGGATTCTACCAATTTCTCAATAAATCAGAATGATCTTGCTTGTGACTTTTCTACTTTATTTTATATTAGCATTTATAACAAATATCCATCAAAACTGACAAGTCAAGTTCTGCTTGTCCAAAATTGCTCTTTCTTTGGAAAATGCATTCCCACAGAAGAATCCTGGCTGGACTCGGTACTGGCACTATCATGATGATCTGTCAAGTCACCTACCCCTAAACAGAATTTTAGCTAAACCTACGTGAAGAGGTTGTTTTTGGAAAAGCATCTAGCACTCAACAGCTCCTGATGAGAACAGCTGGAACTACAGCAGGGCTTTAAGGAGTGGTGGAAGTCTGGGCTTTTAATTAACACAGCTCCAGAAAAATCCCCGCTCTGCTGAAGCCAGTGGCAAACCCACAAGGCTTCACCCTGGAGCCAGAGGAGAGTTCTTTAGAAAATAGGGGTCCCAGGGACTGGATCAGGAGAAATGCCACAAACGTTCTTGATGTGCACACAAGACAGCTGGTAAACCTCTCACTCAGAAGGGGCAGCTGTGCTGGCAGAGAGTTTTCCCACACTGAGTTGGGAACAGCCTAGCATCACCAACACCCAGGGCAAAACGAGCCCATCTCTCCACAACCCTCAGGCACGAGGGCATGGTGGCGTCTCCCTCTGAGAACAGCTGTCTGCCAGCCACTGCCATGCACCTGGCCGTGCTCATGTCCACAGGGGCCCCACAGAGGTCATCAGCTGGAAGCAGTACCCCAGAGCCAGGGATGCAGGTAGTCCCCGGCATCCAGCATGCTTGCAGCTCAGAACATCACAGAGAAGCTGGGAAGCACACTGATGGCTAAGAGTGTGGAATGCTTCACTGTTTGACAGAACTGAACGGCTTTGTCCAAGGAGGACATCAGCCCACAGGCTCCATAACCCAGCCAGCAGAGCCTGGTCCTTCCCAACGTGGAACATTGTCCTGTATGAGCAGGACTGAGCTGAACACACTGCCCTCAAACATCAGAACAGTTCAGTTTGGATGCTGAAATGGCTTTTTGTTTCATTCTCATGCATTTAGGCATTCAGAACGTTCTCAGAAGTTAGGACTACTTAACTTCAACGCTGCTGTAGCAGAGATTTGAGCTGGTTCATGTTTATTCTTTTTTTCCCTAGAATTTCATGAGGGATGTCAAAATATTCGCTTTTTCTCCCAAAGTGAAATCCTGTGCCTGCTGAGTTCCCCTTGCTAATGCCTGGGATGGCTGGATCAGCACCAATAAGTCCACAGGTGGAGGGTGGTTCTTGGAACACTCAAGGGTTTTATTCTTATGTCTTGGGGCAGTTAAACTCCTCCTCCAGACATCCACCATCATCCATGGGTGACACCGTCAATGCTACTGTCAAACCAATACCGTCCACATGTGACACAATTACTGATCATGTAAATAAACCATTGTCCATGGGTGATGTCATCAAGTCTCATGTCAAACTGCCAGCATGGCCAGAGTCTGCTGCCTCTTCAGCACATTCAGAATGGACCATGTAAGGTACACAAAAGGTAAATATAAAGAGTGAAACAAAAGAAAACCCCCACTGTTCTGGGAAATTATATCCAAGGACTAAAAAAAAAGCTTCCAATGAAATGTAAAATTAAAAAAACCTCCACCAAGCCACAGATGGCACAGACGAAGCCATCGTTGCAAAGTAATAGCAAAGTCCATATCAAATTCCTTTTAAAAATATAATGTCAGAATCCATGTGGTGAGGAAAAAACATCTCTTTCAAGGAGTTAAAGAGCTGATGGGACAGCCTACCCTGCACTGCAACCCCTGGAACAGAACCTTAAACACAACAGGAGGTCTGCATCAGCAGGAGGAATTCAGATCAGTATTTGCTGACCCCGTAAAACCTCATTCACTTCAAAAGCTTCATCTTATTATAGTCATACAGTCACTGGACTTATCCTCTGGGGTAAAAACAACTCCAGTGAGTAAGCACTGCTGAAATGGCACTAGAAATCATTAAAGTAAACTCCAACACTTCCTTGGGATTCTGGAGGGGTTTACTTTCTCTTTCACCTCTGTGTGCACTTAGATGTCTCCACCTGTTTCACCTGCATTACAGAGTTTGTCTTCTGATTTTTATATGTTTTCCCACTGCCTCTTTCCAGACACTGCTGACTCGGCAGCAGAGTATTTGTCCTCCTCCCAGGTGCTTCTGCTAGGCATTTCCCCAGCGATGCGGTACAGTCAGGAGGTACGGTAATCCCTTCCCCACTTACTTGGCAGTCTCTCTGTATACCCTTTCTTCGGTCACCACTGCCCAGACAGACACTTAAGCCCTTTGGCATCATAAACTTGAAGTTTCTATTGGCAGGTGATTTTTTTTCTCTCCATAAACTCCTGCTTTTTTCCCTTCATAGTTGTTCTGCTTTTCACTGTTTCCTTTGCAGTTCAGATCCCCAAAGGCCTTGGTCCTTTGCACACCACTTATACAGTGCAGAAGACCCAAGAAAGAGCTGGAGAGGACAGCCAACATGTACCATCAGGCTCACATGCCTATCTGGGGTGAACCAAGTTATAGAGACTTCTGTCAATGCCAGACCTTACCAGTGGTTAATTTCTGCACTGCCCTCCATCACCTGCTGGCTACAACATGTGTTTTTCTCCTGCTGATGCCCAGAGTGTGGGCAGGCAGCACAAACATCTTTGTGGGCTCCTTCACCTCCTACACTCCCATGGCAGTACCATGATCCCTCATTCAGCGAGTCCTCCCCGATGGGGATGCTTAAACTCGTCAAGCCAAAAGTGCCTCAACTTACTCAGGAAATCATGAGATGTAGATCTGAAGTGGGTGGAGATCCCATCCCTTCTCAGGAGGGGAGAGGCTCAATACAGATGTCCTGGGATGAGCAGTACTCCAAGAACGCACGCAGAACCAGCACTCAGATCTTCTGCCAGCACTGACTGCCACAAGAGGGCCTACAGGTGGCCAGAGAAGTCCCACATTCCAGGCGTCAGAGATCAAAGACTCTGGTATTAAGTAGAGTAATATCTCCATTGACAATGTATCTATAATGAGATCTGCTTTGCATTTATGAAAATTTGGAAAGCCGTAGCTGGAAAAAGGGGTTTACATATTCATGACTAACCTTGTAGCAGGCACGGCTCTCCTTACAGCCCCAGCTCCTCTGGGGAATTACAGGCTGGCACAGCAGCTCTCACCTCGCAGGGCATTCCTGTGGCACAGAGCTCAGTGATGAGGTGGGAGCTCTCTGCTATCACAGGTAGAACACTGGGACCAAGAGAGCAGAGCAGGCAGATGTTTGTCTCCAGCATAATAAGAGAGAGCAGAAGGATACCCCTGGACACAATCCATCTGCCACATGAACACACTGCAAATCATGGCACAGACCTCAGATATGGCCAGAGCTGTGGACATCACACCTCACCACTCTTGGGATTACTGAGCAACAGCTATGGTTCTGACAGTCAACGTTGACAGAAATGGAGCTAAGGCAAAGGGGAAAAAAATACTTTACAAGCCTTCCCAGCAGTCTCCTAAATCAGGTGCCATGGAAGGTGCACTGTCAATTGACCACAAGAGGAGATGACAGAAGACACTGGCAGCACCTACTCCACATTGTGGTCCCTTTGGAGGCCAGACCTGCTCTCATGCAGCCTCTGAGACATTTGTGCCCACATCCCTGCAAACCTCTGCCTAGCAAGAGTGTAGCTTCTTGTTTCTGTCCATCTGGGAAAATACAGTTGATGGACCTGCTATGGAGAGAAGTCACAAGATGCAGAAATACTCTGTTATCAATCCTCACTCATGTTTGATTGTGTTTGCTCTGCTTTTCCCTGTTTCTCTGTCCCCAGACGTGTCACTGACGTGGTGAGATCCTGCCCACCTTTGTCACTGACAAGCACTTCCCCAGCTGATCTCAACAGCAGCCATGGCACTGGTGCCATTGAAAACAACCCCAGTAGCTTCAGCTGCTGCTCAGGTCAGTGCTGCTTGGATACCCAGATGTGCCTAACCCAGAGCATCCCTTCACGACAATGTGGTGACTGTAAAATAGAATGGTTCTGTAAGACATTGGATTCCATCCACCCCCAGTTGTTTGCCATTTCTATTAGGGTCCCAGCCCCTCGTGGAGGCTTATCCTCTTAGACAGAAAGCTGTGACCCGAACACCTGGAAATACACCATGTCTGTGATTAAAGGCAAAGCATTTCTCAGAGTTCAGTTGAGGAAATAAAGCACCAGCACTTACATCATTGCACTAGATGCTAACAACAACATCGGGTTATGATTGGTAAGAATGGAAACAAAACAACCAGTACAAGTGGAGGTCTCCTGCCACACTGGTTTCAATTCCCCAAACTGCTCCACTTCTGAGAGGACTCCGTAAAGGTAAATTTGAAATATAGTCTGCTTTTTGGTGCAAGTACTTAAATCTGACAAACCTCTCCTGCAGCGAGAAAGGGAGGATGGGGAGCATTCCGTGCAGCATTTGTTGAGGGTGTCCTGCTCAGTTTGTGCAGACAGGGCCATAAACACTTTGTTGTCAGGCACTCATGGCTCCATGTAGCCTTTTGCTCTAACCAGCTGCATCTATACAAGGGAAGCACACAGGCCAACTGGTCTAGCACAGCCCATATCCCTGCAAGGAAATGCATTATCTTCTGTATCACCATGGCTGCACCTGAGCAGTGGTATGGTGCCCCTCCATGCCAACGCCTTTGTTAGCAGACACCAGTTGAGAGGATGCCAGCTTGCACACTCTAAAATCAGGCCAGGGCAGTGACAACCCTACAGTGGGTTTTGTTGGGTTTTTTTCCAGAAGCTGAAATTTGATGATCCTTGTGAGTCCCTTCCAACTCATAGGATGTTCTATGATTCTACGATTCTAACCATAGCGGGATGGGTCAGATGACATTTGTGCCTAGGCATCGATGGTCTCTATTTAAGCAGCATAGAAGTAGTGTTAGCTTCAAGACATGACAGACATCCTGAACTTAGAGAGCAACTCTGTATGCAAACAGATTTCAGGCTGGCTTGGCTGCTGCTCATGTTCACCCACTGCCCTTATTACCTGCCAGTATCAGAGATTTCTGCACATTTCTGTGTCAGAAGTGAGGGCACAAGCATGCTTCTGTGTTCTTGGACTGGGCTAAGCTGCTAAAGCATGTAAATCTCTAGGGGTGCAGAATCAGGGGGCTAGTAGAAGACTCACAGTCAGGCATACACACCCCAACATAACATGTAGTATTTGCTCTAAGGGGCATCATTCCTGTGTGGAGAAATGGTTTGTGTCTAGGGAAAAGCAAGAAGGAGCCACAAGAATGGAGATTCTCGTGATCATTCCAACTCCTGTTCATAAACCCACTGACAACCAGTCTCATTTATTTGCAATGGTATGGGAATGAGACTCTTCCCACAGCCCCAGCGCAGCCCTGACAGCAATCACAGCTGGAGCAGAACACAAATGGCAGCTGCCTGCACCAAAGCCAGGACTCATATACAGATGTGCTCAGACCAAGCAGCTCAAGCCCTACACAAACCAGCAAGCAGAGGGCTCTGCATGAGGTGCAACAGAACTCCTTCACTCAACATGTCCCCACAGTACCATTGCCCTCACACACTGCCACCGGTCCAGAGAGGTGAACATTCTTGGAAAGGACCAGCAGGCACAGTGTGCCTCTCACAGAGTACAGGGCTGGGCTCTTGGGAAAACGGGAGTCCTTTGGTGGAGGGATGCCACTCTCCCAGAGAGACAGCCCTAGCTCCCAAGGAGACCCCAGATGAGAGGCACATTCCATGTCTTGGGCACACATGCTTGCTCCAGGGTCCCTCTCAACTGGGGTTACTGAAATACAGCAAGCACACCACGGCTTGGGCTTAAGCCCTTCTGACATCTCTCTCACACCTGCACAGCTCTGCAGGATAGAAATCAGAGCTGTCAAAGAGAGGCCTGAAGGGAGAAGAAAGGGTGTGCTCTACCTTACTGCGCACTGACCCTTCTTTCCCCATCATCCTCAGAGCATCCTCCAGAGCACTCCAGAGCAGCCCAGCAACCTCCTTCATCCCTAAAATATGCCCTGGTCTCCTATGTGCCCACCTGGCGACAAAGCTCCCTTTTGCCCTCTTCTCAGTGCTTGACAAGCATTATGTGACCCCACTTCAGAAAGCTTTGACTTCCAAACAGGAGATGCTCAGCACTTCCCAAAATATGTACCCTGTCAGGTGTCATTATGAGACCACCACTGCCTACCCGATCATCTGTGGCCAGTGCAGTGTAACCTGTCCCTGCATGTCCGCTGACTGTGGGCACTAGATGGAGCATTTAGATTGGTCTGACTCGGGGTCTTGCTGTCTTGAAACAAATCTCATTCGGGGCAGGCACCCCAGTACAATCACTCTATGCACCCCTATAACCCATCTGCATGTCTAAAGCCATGGGGCCAGGCAAATGTGCATCTACAACACTCAAGGAGGCAATCTGCAGGTAGAACAGCAAGGCTGCTGCCCAGCATCCTCTACTGCAGCTGGAGGCTGCAGCAGCTGCCTGTATCTCTCTGCCTTGTTACAGAGCAGCCTGCTCTTCCTGTCAGTCTCCGGTAGCATGTCCTTTAACCACAAGTGAAAGCAACCGATCCCCCATGAAGGCACATCTGCTCCAAGCCCGTATTACAACAGGGGGAAAAATTACACCTTCAGCTATATAAACCAATAAAGACTGTCTGATTTGGCTTGCCCCTGTTGCTACCCAGCAAGCTCCCCACTGGGTTAAAGACTGGTGACATCTGCTAAAAAATTGTCAAGAGTAAGGAGAACAAAACTGGGTAATGAATCACACCAATTGTTCAATGCAGCTGGAAGCTGAAGGGGCAAGTCAACCCACCTCCCCCCCAGGCCAAGGGTAGCCAGAACAGCTGGATGAGTGCTGCACAGCCGGTGGCTCCAGCAAACGTACAGGGAGGCAGAGCAGCAGGCGTGCACCTTCCAACAGCTGTCAAGAAACAGCATATCACAGCAAAGGACACGATGTGAGGGGCTTGCTGCAGAGGGAGGCTCTCCAAAGTCGGGAAATGGTAAAGTTAACTCTGCCCCCTTGTGCATCTACATCATGATACAGGCCATAATTAGGTGACATGCTTCTCCTCTTCACATCAGAGGCACATATAGCAGATACAACCCAGCTCCCTGTCACCTGCAGCACAGACACCTCCATGGGCACCTCACACGCACTCGCACCCATCCAGAGGAACCTTATGCTAAGCAGGATGGGGAGAGGTGAATGCTCCTGGGGATCCTCCCAATAGATAAAGATGTTGGAGTACTTGACTATGCCTCTTCAAACCCGCAGCCCTGAGCCTATTATAAAAGCAGCTTAAACAGCCTGCTGAGGACAGCATTACTGTCCAGCTTAGGAGCTTGAAAACCATGACTCATCCTGCCAGACTAATGGGGGTTGCTTAGATATCACATGCTCACTTGTAGATGTGAACTGGCAAAAGCTGGGGAGGTTCACAGCCCTGTTTCTGGGAACTGCTTTTGCTTTTCAAGGAAGAACTTAATTCTTTTCTTTTCTGTTAAACCAGTCTTCTCACAGACACCCAAAAACTGGTGCCTCAGGAGAGCGCTGTGACACAGGAGCTATGTGGTCTCAACACAGACAGCCTCTCTCCTGACCTAGCTGATAAAATACAAAACTTCCACCCTACCTGCTTTAATGCGTATATTTAACTATGCACTTGTGGCCTGGATTTGGAAAAAGTATCAGATGTACAATCGCAGAGTTAAGTATCAACAGCACATTCAAGCACAAGGACATTTGTATTCCCACCATCAGACCAGTTCTCATATAGACGAAATTGACCCCATCAACCTCTGGCAGTTTTTCCCCCAGTTTCAGTAAATCTAGCTCTACTCTGATCATGTTCTTTCACTAAACCATCCACAGGCACATTGTCCTGTTTTTGCAACTCAGGCACCAGGTTTCTGGCATGATTTTAGCTGTGTTTCCCCCAGAGTGGGGGAGTTAGTGCCACTGCACCTTCATCACACCCACCCACCACACCCTCCATCCCAGAGGGCGACAGTAGGGGCAGTGCAGGGATCCAGATCCATGCTGGCTGCAGGGCAGTGCTGGACCCGCAGCAGCAGCAGGAGCTGAGGAACATGAGTGCTCCCCAGCAAGACGCAGAAGCCTGACAGAAGGAAGGGGACTCCTCCTCCAGGACATCTCCGCATCCTCAGATGCAGCATCCCTGCTATGGCTCTGATGTCCCCTCGGCTTCACAGCCATGACCACGGCTCCTCTCTTTAAGCTCTTACAAAATGATAGGAATGGTCCTTCTAGTCCATCTCCGGTACCCTTCTCTCCAAAGCATTGCTTTCAGTAAGATGCAGAACAAAACAGGACCATAAACCTTGTGGTGGATCTGAGGAGTACCAGCAATATCCAACCCCAAAAAGGCTGTGCACACTTCCACCCTCCAAGACTGACAAAAGCCCCCGGTGCAGAAGGACCTTAGAGAAACATCATGGCAGATGGCTCTGCACTTTATTTTCTGTCTCTTTGTGACTATTTCCTTTTTCAGGTGTCCACAGAGTCAACACAATAGTGACTTTTTCCCTGTTCACTGGCAGGAGGGAAATATTCCACAGCTGGGACAAGGGTCTGGTTTAAAACTGACACACTGCCAGAACTTTCTGACACCCAGCTTTCTGACAACCAGACAAGACCCTGCTCCTCAAAGAGGTCCTCCTTCTGGCCACCGGATTACTCCTGACTTGGCTGTGACCTTGGCAAAGTCCTGCTGGAACAAAACCAAACCGCACCATAGCCAGTGGCAACAAATGTCCGCAGCTCTGTCACATCACATACACAAGGTACCCACCTCAGCCCCAGCCCATCCCTCTGGCCACCCCAGAGTGGCATTCGTGGACACCCCCAAGAAAACAGCTGCTGCTACCTTCTTCCCGCTTGCGCTTGTTGTTCTCATTACTGGGGGAGGCGATTCCCAGAATCCCACTGATGGAGTAGGATGAGCCGGCAGAGTCCGTGGTGACAGAGGACACCTGGGTGACAGATCCGGTAGAGGCTGCAAGGCAAGGACAGGCAGTCAGTCACAGGACAACATGGACACCAACGTACCCAAAAGCCACTGGCCCCCATGGCATGATGGAGGTGGGCTGGGGCTCTGCCAGCCACCATGGCTCCTCCAGCTCAGGAAGGACACTCACCCAGACCAACTATACCCAGTCCAATCCAGCAGCATGCCATAGCAGCCCAATGCAGCAATGGGAGCAGAGGCACGGTCAGCCCTCGCCGCTATCACAGGGGGCTGGGTGCATGCATTGTGAAATGGGAGGTGCTTTTCCTTTAGCAATGAGATAATCCACCCCTCTCGAGGCTTGCTGAGAATATTCATTGCTTAGGGCAGCAGAAGCCACCAAGTGACACAGCAGCCCATATCACCAGCAAAGGTGGACAGAGCTTTGTGGAAACAGAGCCATGCAGAGAGAGAGGAGCTCCCACAAAAAGGATCCTGGGACAGGAACCTCTTGGGAGTGGAGCAACCTGCATTCACTGTGCTAGGTGTGCTGCCTGCATCCTGCTGGACCACCTGGCCACTGAAGATCCTGCACAGCTGGGGTTGCCCATGGATGGACAGCTGAATGGCCATGAGGTTCCCCAAAATATGAATAAAATCCACTTTGCTTTGGCAGAGCTGTCAGGAAAGGGTACTGGTTGTGTCCAGCAAGGGAGGTCACTCATCATAGCCAACGCCAGCCTGGAGTTGCCACACCACTCTGCAAACACTGTCCACATGATGCTGTGGGAGTCCAAGGTTGCAAGGAAGCAGGCAGAGGATGGAGCACACCATCAACTCGATCAGCTCACAGACTGAGCCTGCCCTGCCATGTCCGGGCATCCTAAAAAGCACTGTGCAGACCACAAGGACAGGGTGGGGAGATACACTGCAGGACGACACCGAAGACCCCTAGCCACAGCTCATACAGAGCACCCTAGTGCTGCCTTTATCAACTCCAAGCCCTGAGAAACAAGATTTTTCTTCTCTTCCCTGCTCTTGTTTTTCTCAAGGAGAGACAAGCCTTAAAGCCACCATAGCAAGATAAGGGATGCTTTCCCTTCCATGAGATTGTTTTGCCGTTTGCTGGAGAGAAAGGCTGAGGACATGGGGTCTGCAGTGTGACTTTTCTGACAAGCCCAAAGAGCACAGGCAACTCTGCAGCTTTCTCTGTCTCAGGGTGCCAGCACACCCTTGCCAAGTATGTGGTACCAAGCGTTTCACCAAATCACAGGTGACAGCATAAAGGCAGAGAGGACCTGGGGCCCTCACCCCATCTCCTGCTGGACAAGGGCTGACCTGTGCCCCAGTGGGTTTCATGGAACAAGGACAAAAAGAGAGCAGCCCTGAGCCCTGACTGAGCCCCTCCATCCCTGCTGCATCGCAGCACAGCAGCATCTACCCCACACAGAAAAACACTGTCATCGAGGTGAAGGGCTGAGGGTGCCTCACCAGCCTGGGTGTCTCCCTGCACCAGCATCACCTGCCTAAAGGCGCAGCACCACTGCTCTGCAGCTGAATTAAAAGTTTCAGAAAGTTTTGCTACATCTTCACTCAAGACTGCAACTGCACAAAGAATTATGGAAGGGATGGCTGATGGACGAAAAAAACACATTCAAAACTACTTACTGACTAATGATGCAGAAAATGTTATGAATAAGTATCCCTTTCTTGATTTATTACTTTAATTATCTGACATTCTATAGACCCCCATTAGTGGGGGTTTTTTGGTTTAGATTTCAATTTTCTGTCTCATGGTGAAAGCTATTTATCATAATAATCAGTAAAATTCAAAACCTTTTAGCAGTATTTATAAAATTCATTTACTATGTTCAGCCCTTGGAGAATGACAAAGAAGGCGCATTAGCACGTGTGCTGAAGTGTTTTATGCAGAATTATCTGTCCATAAGAATGATTAAAAGCTCTCTAGAATATTTGTAAGCCATTATGTGGGGGGTTTTTATATATTTTTTAAAAAAAGTTTGCCTTACCTATGCTGTGACTGGAGGCTGGGACCTGCTGATTGGGTGGCTGCTGCACCTTTGTCCGTATGATCCTGTGAGCAGTGGAAAAGAAACAACCACTTAGCATTAAGCACACAATCGCAGGGGGCATCAGACACTTTTTCAGTGCAGAACACCTGTATCAATGGAAGAATTCCCTTTCTGTGTATGCTCCCCTTGTCATTCACCAAAATATTGAAGTCCAGTGAGTGGACTCAGGACTACATTTGTGCCCCCAGCCCCTGCCATTAGGGACATCAGGGTGACATTTCACAGAATCACAAAATTATTCAGGTTGGAAAGGACCTAGTAGGTCATCTGGTCCAACCTCCCTGCTCAAAGAGGGTCATCCCAGAGCATATTACACAGGATTGCATCCAGACAGTTCTCAGGATGCTTCAGAGTTTGATGCTTTGGTGTCTCTCAGGAATCAGTCCTCACTATCCAGGAAAGAGACATCCATCACTATCTATCTGGGCAACTGTCAGGCCAGTACCCCCTCCACAGGGAGCTGGACCCTTCTGAGCCCGGAGGTCCCAGCAGGCTGTGGTTTGCACTCTTGGGTAATGGGACACTTGGGCAAGGCTGTCTCTAGACTGCCCCAGCTATGGCACTCACACAGCTAGAGAGACATTTGAACACCTTAGAAAAGGAGCTGCTTAGCCAAATTATTATTAAAAAAAAATGAATGTAGGAATTAATGTCAATCTTAAAACCTGAATGACCACATTGTCTTCACTAGGGACGTACAGTCTCTGCTCTGATTTATATTTGTGCCAATCAGGAAAAATTCAGAGATACGGAAAAAGCAGAAGGCATGTGTGGTAGTGCAGGACAAAAGGGCACCTGCTACAAAAAGAGATGCTGGGGAGATGCTACACGTGGTGCTCACCTGCCCATGTGCTATGGAAAAAAGAAAAGACAGGGTCAGAAACAGTTCCAGAGATCACACAACTCTGCCTCCAACTTCAGCTGAAGTGGAAGGGGCTGGAAGGAGGCATGCCCTTGGCTCACCACACATTTCCCCGCTTCAGGCACCACTGGCACAGTAGCAATACCACAATGAGCATTTCTTCTCTCTGTGCCGGACAAACTCTCCCCCCATTCCTGCCTGCCATGAATTTGGAAGATGGGAGAGGAGGGGAGTGGTCTTACGGAGCAGGCATGGCGGTGCGCTCACAGGAACACACAGCTGTTCCTTCCTGGAAAGCCCCGCCATGATCCAGCACGAGGACCACCACTAGTGATAACCAACCCCATCCCGCAAGAGAGTGTGCTGCCATTCCCTTCCCTGCCAGTCCTCAGAGCAGTCTGATGGAGTCTGGCAGGGGTTTGGTGTGTCCACAAGCCATCTCTTGGGTGCCAGACCCTGGGTGTCAGGCACAGTCAGTATATTGGTCCCAGCAGCACAACCCTCAGGACAGTCAGCCGAGCACAGTGGGCAGGAACAGCTGTGACAGCAGTTTCAGTGAGGGAGCACGGCCAAAGCGATGGGACCTTGCATGAGTGAGAGTGGAAACAGCCCCCTGTACAAGGCTGTCGTGTGAGGGAAGAGTGTCCAGGGCCTTCTGACACATAAACATCTTCATCTATGGAGGGATGGAGGGCTGGACCAGTTTGAAGCAGCTGGACAGCTCTCAGCTTATTTGGGCAAAGCTAATCACAATGATTAATTAAGTCTTAATCACATAGACTTGCTCCTGCTATGGAAGAGTGGCCTATTATTAATATTAATGTTATTAATTAATAATAGTAATTATTATTTACTCTTATATGGGGTAAGCAGCTCAAACTCATCTGCTAAAAGGCTCCCTTGTGAGGGGGGATGTGCTGGGAACAGCCCACTCCCATAGCCCCAGTGTTTTGCAGCAGCACCATCAGGCTCCTAGGAGGGAACAGCACAGCTCCAGGGAAGCCTCCTGCACCATGGAGATAGGGACAGGGGACCAGTGTAGAGGGGACCTCCTCTGTGCATAAATGCCAACTGCAGGAGGACAGGAGATCCTGTCTGCAAGATCTGGGTGGGCTGAAGTGTGCAACAACCAGCCAGCCCCCGATTTGCACCTCAGTGGAGAGCAAGAGCATCATGGGCACAGGTCTGCATCCTTCCCCCTCCAGCAAAGCCTCAAAATATACACTCAATATTAAATATGAGGACAAAAACCGGAGACCACTGGAACTGGGAGGATTTAGCATTTAAGCCAACTGTTTTGATGAGAATTCCAGGTTCTTTGCCTGTTCAGATTGGGTTTTCAGGATGAGGTCCTAGGCCAGCAAAAACTATTCTCCAGCTACACGGACTGATTAAAACAGATTGCATGCATTTCTTAAAAGGGATTTCAAACCTTTGAGAAAAGAAAAAGATTTTAGCAGATGAGAAAGAATTGGATTTGCAGCAAAAAAACTTGGTTGTGGATTATAAAATGGTTTTCTGATACAAAGGCACTGGGGTGTGGGCATCATGAGTGTGGAAACACACAAGAACACAGCAAGAGAAACATGGAAACTGACTCAAACCATGACTGGAAGCTACTTAAATCTTCCTTTTTCCTAAAGATATAAGTGCCCTTTTTGTAATTTTTTGGAGGATATTTGAAGTTTTCCTATACAAACGTAGGACTGGTTACAGCAGCTATGCTTCTCACATGACTCTGGCTGACATTAATGGAAGCAGAGTTTTCCCCTATTTGATATTTTCCTTTGTTTTTCCTGGTGTCTGTATTATTTTTCAAACTGTCTTTAAAACTGAAAACACCATGTCCATAGAGTTACTACATGCTGCTCTGGAGCCTCAGCAAGTCACTGGTTCCCGGGCAAAGCAAGGGCCATGCATGAACTGACCCACTTTCTTCTCTTAGATACACGAACGTATGACTCGATATTCAGTCCAGCAAGACAGAGAAGGCACTTTCTGCTAACACTGGGGAAGCCACTCCGTCTACTCAAGCGGCAAGTCCATGAATGCAAATCAGATTCTGATAGCCAATAAAAGAATATTGCATCAATTTGTTTCATGTCCGTGGACACAAATGAGACACTTTATAGCAAGCTGCATTTGAAGAATTTGCATGCAGTTGCACAGGTGAAAATCATCTCACCAGAGTAGTGAGGTGGAAGCCTGGTACAGAGTGAAAACGAAAGAACTCTGCTTGCCATGAGTGTGTGAGGCTGCCCAAGCACTCTGCCATCCAAGTATTCATCCTTTACTGTTGCTCTGGCAGGGCTGGAGCCATCATGAAGTATCTCACTGGGTTTTTCCAACAAGCCTTATACATCACCCTACTCACGAGGAAGCTGTGAGCACAGAAGGCATAACAGAGAAGGCAGTAGGTTGGAGTCCCTTCAGACTGCCCTGCAGGCCCAGCTCTGGCTGGTGAGGTTGTAGCGAGACTCCCAAACACAGGACTGAGGCTTCAAATGAGATTCCCTTGCATTTGTAAGAAAACAATTCAAGGCCACTTAAGTGCGTCCATGTAACAAGCTGAGGTCCTCTGACACCATTAACCAACCTCCTCTAGTGATATTCACGCTGAGCATAGGCCTGGGCAAACGTCATCAACACAAAGCAGGTGTCAGGGGACAGAAGGGCACCCATGCCTTGAGCCCCCTCTTTCCCAGATGACTGTCACCCTATTCAATGGCCATCTCAGCTTTCTTTCTGGGCAAAGCACATCCCACTGAACCCCCACCACATTGAACAGAACTGGGGTTTCATTCGAAGCAAACACACAGGGTCATTCGCAGCAAGGTTTCCCCATTCACAGACTGGGGAAAGAATGGGAAAGAAGCAAAGGCTTGTAGCAGAACCTGCCCACTCCTAGAAAACCCTCACCATCTGTGATGCTTCAGCCACCAAGGTGAGCCCACAGCTGCTCCCCAGCCCCGAATGTCTTAGTGAAACATGTGAAGCTGCTTTTCTTGCAGACAGCCCCAAACACCCAGTGATACTAAAAGACAAGGACACAAAGACGGTGCTTCCGTGTAGCATTTACCCCAGGACCATTCCAAGCTTTACCTGTTAATGGAACTGACGCTAGGCACGGTGTCATTGTCACACACTCGCTCAGCAAGGAGCCTGTCCCTGATCTCCCAGGCAAACATGGTGGGATTTTGGCGTTTGTATTCTGCAATTTTTTCAACAACTTTGGGTGTGGCGACCTTTGGTTTTGATCCTCCAATCACTCCAGGCTTAATACTCCCGGTTTCATAATACCTAGGACAACATCCAAAACAAAGCTTTAGTTATCACACACAGACAGAGAACATGCTCTGAGATTTATAGAGAACATCATTTCAAGGTAACCAAAGGCCAGCAAAACCTGAAATACATCTTCACTTTCATATACACATTTTCTGCCTATGTAATGCTTTATCACCTAGTAGATTAACTTACAGTAATTGGAATTGGGCCTCTGGATACAATATATATTTTTCTGTAATAGCAAGACAAAAGAAACAATGCAAGATTAAAGGGCATGCTGAGATCCAAAATTAACTGAAAATGTGTGTTATTAATCAGGAGTACTGGCAATAATAAAAACAAATCACACCAAAGAACACTTTTTGCAGTGGACTCTTCGTTAGCAAATTACTGCTTCTACAGAAATTCTCTGTCATTAATATCTACAGCTTGCTATCATTTCAGAGTAAAATAATGGCAAGGTATTTATTTTATTTGCACATCTGGAATAAATATGCCAGCATATCTTTTTTCTATTTTATGGTTTTAATATGCATATTAGGGGTTTAATAGTTCATATTTTTTAAATGTATTCTTTTCAGCATTATGTTTTCAGTAGTATCAATCACAATTTTTGAGGGCCTGCACTCCAGAGGGATCCAGCTGATGTGGGGATTGGTTTCTGTGACCAGTTCTTCCTCAGGTGCAGTGTCTTCATCCCCAAAAGCAACTCTGCAGATGCCATGCCCCCAGGAAATTCCCTAAACCAACAGAAATCTGACAGAATTCTTCACATATAAAGCACACAAGAGCAACTGCTTGTGCTAGTTTTGCAACAGTACATGGCAGCTGAGATCCCTGGGCCAGACGACTCTCCCCTTTTAATAAACAAAGTATTGAACATGCTGGTAAGAGCAGAAGTCGCACCTTATCTGATGAGAGCCAGAATGGAGACAAAGAATGAGACCATGCTCTTCTCTAACGTGGTTGGAGTGCTCCACACGGAAAGCTCTCTCCCAGGCCTGCACTTCTTTGTATCTTGTGACCAGATGAAAAATAAACTCTGTGCCTACCTTCAGCCACCACACCAGCTGTCCCAGTTCTGCACATCCCTTTCATATAGAGCAGACCCCAACTCCATCAGCCTCTCAACCGGATGCCCACCAAGCTGCACTCTCAGGAGCTCAAACATGACCACTTGCTGCTCAGTACCCGTATTTCTACCTCAGAAAAAACTCCCAAGCAAGAATATAAGACTGCTTATTAAGATATTTTCTCTACAGCTACCTGACATAATCATTACCAAAAAAAAAAAAAAATTAATTCCCCCATCTTTCCAGCCTGAACAAAGCACAAAGAGTCTGCACAGCCAAAGTCTGCCTCACTGAAACACACAACCGTGTTCATCAAATTTCCGCCAGGCTACCTGTCTTCCAGTCTTTCTGTATGCAGGGCCTAAAATTCCTTTAAAGAGACTAACACCAAATTGTTCATACATGTTCTCAGATATTCTCGGTGCAGATGTTGGCATGGACTTACCAGTCTCCATGAGCCACTAAAGCAACTCTAATGCGTTGAGTGTCAGAGATGGATTAACCCTCCTGCTGCCCCTAAATGCAGCAAGTTTTAGGGCAGAGAGGCAAAATCCAGCTCCTGGTGAACTTTCTTAAGAACATGACAAAACAATGGCAAATATGGCCCATAAACCTTGTAAGACATTTCACTCCTTATAAAACCTTTCACCCATTATAAAACCTTGGCTGCTGGCACTTCTCACATGAGGAGGATGTAGAAGGCAGCCAGACAATATCACAAATGCTACCAGACAACAAGTCACAATTTTCTTAGATCCATTCAGAACAACGTATTTCACAAACATTTCTCAGTGTTTTTCTCCAACGGCACGCAAGGACAAGCCCAGAAGAGAGGAGCATCCCCAGTAGCACCAGACACTGTGCCTGCACACACCAGCTGATGCTTTCCCACAGCCTATCACCATAGTAGGAAAGCCACAATAGCGAAGGGCCTTGACACCACAATTCTGCTGCTGTGGTGAGCTCACCAGGGGACAAAGCCCTGGTGCTCTTTGGACAGCAAGACTGCTCCCAAACTAACTCTTTAACCCTTGCCCACTCTCACAGCCTCCAGCCATGCCAAGGCATACATGAGCCCATGGGAAGGCTCAACTTGCACAAGAGGTGCAGGATTAAGCCCAGACCCCCTTCCTTGGACGCTGGGGGAACTCACGGCGGTGGGGACAGACCTCACTCTGCACTGCTGCTGACATCCCTATCCTCTCCACACTGATGATGAACATGGGTGCATCTACCAGGCCTGCAGTCTGTACAGCTCTGGCATCCCTGGCTCCCATCTCCATTTTAAAGGCAAGAATGGCTGCACACCATTTCATGCACATCAGGTCAAGGCCTTTTGCTCACAGAGAGTTGCCAAAGCTAGTGGAGGGTGGGCACACCCACGGCACCCTCCTCCGAGGAGTGAGTGCCTTCCAACCTCTGGTTCCCTGCCTCTGGGTGGTTTTTAAAGCTGCATTGAGGACTGAAAAATTCCAATCATAAAATTCCCAATGTAAGGATTCCCATTTTTCCCACACATAAACACCTATGAAAAAACACACACAACAGAGCTGCAATTACAGAGACATTTTACCCGCTGTAATTATTAGTTATGAAAATAATGAGCTATGAAATTCCAGTTTATTGTTGGCAACTTTAATGGCAGAGCTCTGGAGCAGAACTCTGGGCTCTACAGTGCAAATACATCTAGCAGTAGACCTAAACTGTCAAAACTAAAACCATCAGACTTTTACCTGGTGGGTAAATAAATTGGTGGTTTCCAAGCTATGTGTTGGTCCTGACGGGAATTGGTGGCAATTCTGCTGTAGTAGTGAGCATCACCAGCCAAACCACGCCAGTCAGGCAGGGAGCACAGGCCTATGCTGGTTGCGGGTGCAGAGCCACAAGTAAGTGAAACAGCCCATGATGGGCAGGATAAAGTCCATGGAAAGTTTTCCTCTATAAAACAGCTAAGGCATCTGTGTTCTCAAAACTCCACTGGGAAGAATGTATGTAGCTTGCCAGTGAAGATATGTAACTTTGAGGAAGGCATGAGAAAAAAGGCAGGGACGCTGAGCACAGCCAGCATGCTGGCTCCTGCAGCTCTGAAACTGAGCGGGACAGTGGGGATGCCGCTTACCACTTTAGGTGAGTAGATGTAAGATGGATATGGAAAAAACAGTGACAAGAACTCCAAAACCAGGGGCCTGTGAACCTGACAGATCTGAACACTTAAATGGCCACCCCATGGTAAGAAATGCTGTTAATCCAACAGATCCCATGCATGGTACTACAAAAAAAATGCCTTAACAGCCTTTGCAGCTATGCTGTGTCCAGCAAGTTGGTTAGAAATTAGGAAAGAAAAAGGTAGTTAAAATAAAAATAGTAAAATTCTAAACAATAAAATTAACCGGGAAAGTTTAGCAAACAGATTGGGAACTAACTTTTCCATGTGAACAAGGAAAACATACTCTGGAAAAAAAAATTAAATTTCCCTTAATATAAGTTGTCCAAGTATGTCTGAATACCTGGGGTTAAAAACCATTTTAACACTATAATTTACACAAATTAGGTTTAGATTTGTTCAAAAAATTAAATTTAAAAAAAAAAAAAAAAGCAAAGATGGCATTTTTTACCAAAATCTTTGTCAAATTTTAAAATGCACCCAGGAAATAAAATGAAATCGGAGTTTAATTTCCTGTGCCATAGTGCTTGGAGCAGCTCTCACCTGAACAGAGGGCTACTTCCAAAATAGCTAAAATTAAGATGGTTCCTTGTTTCTTATTGTATCCTGTACTTTCATAATCCAGCAGAAGAATGGAATATATTGCAGAGTAGCTTGTATGAGTGCATGCAATGTTGATGAAATGTATAATGATAGTATTGTTAAAAGACAGTTGTCTTCAGGAAGCAAAACAAGTAACTTCCACAACTTCTACTTTTTTTTCACATTTTGCTGAACATGACTGCCAGATTTCCTCTCCTTTCCAGAACAGACAGCTGCAGGACATATGCCATATATATAGCAAATACACATAGCATTCTGCACTTCGCATTAGAATTACATACAAGAAGCCGCGAAACAAGACATAGTGGCTCTTTCTTTTCCGCATCAGATATATACAACCACGAGCGATCAGGAAGCCCTTCTCCTCACTGGACTGATCTCCTGACTTCTACAAGTCTCCGTTTGTTTGTAACCTCCAGTTCAGGACCAATATCGACACTTTTCTCTTGAAGAACACAGAAGGATTCGCCGTCCCCCCATTACCTGCCAAGTATTTTGCTGACACAGCCATGGCTGACGCGGAGCTGCCGGGAGATGTCACACGGTCGGACCCCTTGGTGGGCGAGCTCCACGATCCTTTGGCGAACGACATCTGGGAGGGGGCGGCCGTTCACAAAAACACCCCCCAGCTGATTCACCCCTCCATGTCCTGAAATACACAGGGGAGGGGGAGAAGGGCAGGAGAAGAGCTGTGTGAGAGTTTTAGACGTCTCTGCAGTGCAGAACCCCCAGCCCCAGCGTTCCCGGTCCCTGAGCATCGCCTCCCCAGCATCGGTCCGATTTCCCCGGGTAGAGCAGGGAGGCGGCCGCACTGCCGCAATGCCACTCGCTGAAGGCATACCGGGGCCCCCCGGGAAAGATGGCCACGGGGAATCACGCAGCCGTGCCCGGCACCCCGGGTTAACCCCAACCCTCCTCCCAAAGCCTCCTTCACCAATCACGAACTCCAGGGCAGGCTTGGTGCTGCCCCGTGGAGCAGAGGCTGGTCAGAGCCTCTGGCTGGGAAGCCAGTGGAAAACAAGGCTGCGTGATCACTCAGTCCACACACTGCCTCTGCCTAAACACAGAAGAAGATACTGAAATGAAACACGCTGTGGTTTTGGTTTTGTTTTGTTTTTACAGATGCCTTGCATAATCAAGGGGGGAAAAGGAAAAATTAAAAAAAAAAAGGAGAATAAAAAGAGCATGATTCTGCTCCTAATATTTGCAGCAGTCTTGACAGATATGATCCCACAAATAAAGCATGAACACTTGGGCAAGCCCAGTGTATTGCTTCTATTTGAGCAGATTTGCACCATTTACCTGTAGCAAGGTGAATCATATATATGATGGGCAACGGAACCCTCTTGGAGGAATAGCAGTGAAACTGTGTAAACCCCATGAACACATAATAATCCTATGTACCAGGAGGTAATATAATTACCTTGCTGTTGTTATTCATCCAAACTACTTATATTACAGAGGAGTGGAGAAGCTGAAAACAAGCCACAGAGGCACTACAGATGCCAATTCTTGAAAAAAAAAATAATACCGAAAATCTCTCTATTTGCACAGGGCTTGAACTGTATTGAATAAGCTGAAACGCCAAATGCCTCAGTGTTTAAAAAAAATAGATTATAGAGAGCTCTTTTTATTTAAATCCGGTCATTTCACTATTGATTAACTGCTGTTAAACTTTGCAAACACCTTCTAAAACTGTCAGGACACATAATGAACCCACATGAAATATGTGATGCTAAGCCCTGTGGTGAGCAGGCGAGCAAGCGCCTGCTCTGCCTTCTCCGGTGCGAGAGGCAGACCCTGCTAGCGGCTCAGCCAGCCGCAGGCTCGTGCTTCTCTTCCGAGCGCCGGGAGTCCGGAGCGGACTCCGCGACGGGACTCCTGCCCAGGGAGCTGCCACGGCGCCCGGGATGCCGGGTCTAGGGCGAGGGACAACTCGGTGGCAGAGGTAAACGGGAGCTGCCCCACAAGGCTGCGGGGAACGAGACCTCGGGCTCCTCACCTCTTCTCAGGACTCTAAGTTCAGGGAATCATGCACAGTGCACTCAGTGTGAGCGGGAAGATCCTGTGGTGGTGTTCATGCAAGGGGAGAGGGAAGAGTGGGCAGAAGAAAAGAAAAAGGAAAGAGAAGTGAAAGGAAAAATAAAAGGGAAACGGAAGAGGATGTAAAGAAACGGGAAAGGGAAGAGGAAAGGGAAAAAGGATGGAATGGAAAGGAAATGCAGAAAAAGAAAGGGAGGAAAGGGAGAGGAGGGAGGGGGGAGGAAAAGAGGGAGGGAGGAAGGAAGGAAGCAAGGAAGCAAAGGAAGGAAAGAAGGAAGGAAGGAAGGAAGGAAGGAAAAGAGAGGTAAAGAACATGAAGAAAAGAGTAGGAAAGGCGTCATTAAGACATGCGTTTCCTCAGGGAAGTGGCTGACTCTGCCCTCGGAGCCCATCCCAGCCCCCGGAGGCGGGCAGGGCTCGGGCCTGCCCAGGCCTGGAGCTTAGGCCCTCCAGGCGCCGGGAACAAAGGCTTGGGCCGCCGGCGTCCCCTCCCCCNGCCGCCGTCCCTTCCCCCAAACCTTCCACAGCCCCAGTAGCGGCATCGGCTCCCGCCCGCCGGGGTGTCTCCGCCGCGGCCGCACTCCCGCGTGACTGTGGGCCGGGGACCCCGTCGGGCCGCGGGCAGCTAGAGCCGGGAGGCATCGAGGTCCGTCCGCGGCCCGGTGCGGGAATAAGGCAACCGCCCCACTGCCGTGCCCCTCTCCGCAATCCGAGGCCTCCACAGGGAGCGGGGACGACGAGAGACTCGTGTGCTCTTTCGGGTGGGGGCAGCACTGACAAGGGGTCCGCGGGCAGAGCCCAGAGCCACGGTGCAGCCGGGACGGGCGGGGGCCGAGAAGAGTTGAGGTGGGGAACCACCGGCGGGGATCTGGGCCACCTCGGCTATCCGCCGCCCACCTCGGCGCCCCCGGGAACCTTGGACGGCCAAGGGCTCTGCCCATGCGGGACTAGGAAGCCGCGGGGACCGTGTCGGGGCAGAAGGGCCCGAGGTGCCGCTCGGGACCGTTCCAACCCCGTCCGTCGTTTCCCCGGGTCGAGCCACTACCCCTCTCCCCCGGCGGACAGCTGTCCCCGCTGCCCTCTCGGCTCCCCTTTTCACCACTGTCCTGACCCCCACGTCAACCCTTCCGCTCCGAGGAGACGTGAGTCCGGAGATCGTTTGGCAGAGAATGGTCCCCGTGACTCCCCAGAGGTGGCCGAGGCCGGAGCGAAGACACCGGCATTTTGGTTTTATTCCTTCTGTTTGCCCCGAAATTCCTGCGGAAGACATCGATTTTTCACGGCCGCGAATGACGGAGGGCGCCGCTGAAACCCGCCGCAGCTGCACCCGCCTGCGGCGTCTGGCCCCTCGCGTGGAGCCCGTCCTCTGTGGGCTGCGGGTCCTCTTGCACCCGCGGCAAGGGGCGCTCTGGCGGAAGAGGGCTCCGCGCCCCCTCTCGCACCGCGCACTGCGGCCTTTCCGACCCTAAAGTTCGCCTTAAAATAAACGTGATTTTGTTCAGTGCCGGAAGAGAAGTAAATGCGGGTATGGAACGCCGCGTTGCCGCGAGTGGGAAAGTCCGCTTTTACGCGGACGGCAGAGCCCGTCACCGGCCGCCGTCCCCGCTCCGGACAACCCCAGAAAGCCAGGGACGGGGAGAGGGATGGGAAGTGAGCAAATGAACGGGGAGAGCAGGAAGCACCAGGGAGGGAGGTAATCTCTAGCCCCGGCGCTCGGTGGTTTATTTTACAAACAAATTTCTTTGACCCGAAGGGCTGCGGTGCACCGGGAAATGAGATTAGTTCTACCTTAAATTTCCTCGCAATCTCTCGCCGTAACGCAGCGTTTAACTCACCGTGAGAGAAGATGTCATTTCACATAACACTGTGCTAATGGATAAGTCTTCCCCGACCTCTCAAGCACAACAAATCTCGGGCGAACACACAGCGCACGACCTGTTAACTTCACCGGCTGCCCGCTCCGCCACCGGGCTGCCCGGCGTCGGGCTCACAGTACCGCGATCACAACGCCGTTCTTCGGGGTTTAAAAAGAAAAAAAATATCTTCCCTACAGCCCCGCTCCTCACTCTTGGCTTTGGCTCCGTTTGGTTGGTTTCGGGGGTTTTTGTTTGGTTTTGGAGGAGGCTTTCGTTTGTTTGTTTGTTTGCTTTGCTTCTTGGGTGGTGGGTTTTTTTGCTTTGTTTTTTTTGTTTGTGGGCGTTTTTTGGCTTTGTTTCCAATTAACGAATTCCAAAATGTTGAAAAATAGGAAGGATATCAACTTTTCCGTTCGCCGAGAATACCAGGCGGCTTTCTTCCCGAAGATTTGATTTAGGGAGAAAAATAAACATATGCACATATATATAACATCTATATTCTCATCTAAGCACACAAGCGCGCGTTCATATATATCGATGGCTGTATACACTTTGGTAGCCGTCTCTGTATATCCGTATGTACAGATACACACACGTATTTGCGTCAGCTCTTTCTCTATGATAAAATAACCCCTGGACTAGCCCGCTTCCGCAGCACACTGGCCTTCCCGGAGGGGGGACACGTCTGCGGCCGGCCCGGCGGGGCCCGCGGAGGGAGCCGGTCGCGCGCAGCCGCTCAGACAAGTTGAAGAAACAGCCACTTACTGTGCATTGCTGCGAACGGGTCGTGCTTACAGTGTATTTCCATCGGAGCGGTCCGGGGCCGGGCGGCCTCGGCGAGCTGATCTCTATTCGCCGGCGGTGCTCGGGTTTCGGGCTGGGTGAAGAAGCCCACGAAAAAGCCCGGAGACCGATCAGAAGGGGGGGACACAAACAAACAAACAAACAAAAA
>VZRE01016490.1:0-13043 GCA_013396775.1 Cephalopterus ornatus
TTTTGACGTGTAAACACTCATTTCTATTCCGGCTCCGGAGGGTCTGGGAGCCTCGGGCAGCCGCGCCGGCAGGCAGGCGGGCAGGCAGGGATCTGCTCCCCGCCATCGCGTAGCAACGCGGCGCCGCAGCCTGCCCGCATCCCGCATCCCGCATCCCTCATCCCTCCCGTGCCTCGCGGCCATGGCCGGGCGGCGCTGGGCCGGCCCGTGCGCGGCCCTGGCCGTGCTTTTGGCAGCCTGGAGCCTGCCCCGAGGAGGCAGCACCGAAAGGGTCTTCCTCAACGAGTGGGCGGCGGAGATCCCTGCCGGCCCCGACGCGGCCAGAGCCATCGCGGAGGAGCTGGACTACGACCTCGTGGGGCAGGTACGGCCGGGCGGGGAGCGGCTCCACCACGGGGCTCCTTGCCTTCTCCCCTCCCTCAAACTTGTGCCCGGCTGCCGCCCACGGGGCTTCGGGGAGTTTGTAGCGCCCTCTTCCCCAGCTCAGCATCGCGGGCCCCGGTCTGGGTCCGAGTCCGCATCTGGCGCCTGGACGGGGACGGCACTTCCAGAGGGGACGGGGCAGGGCTATTGAGCTCTTCCTCAGGGGCCGGGCAGGGACCTCCCGCTCTCCTTGAGAGGATCGAGCAGGCTCGGGCGGAGGGTCCAGCTCTCTCTGAAGGGCTCCAGGCAGAGCACTTGGCTCTGCCGGAGGAGACTGGACAGAGTCAGGAAGGGCATCCCTCTCTCTCCTGAGGAGAGCAACCGGGCGCCCCGCTGTCCCAGAGGGTCTCGAATCTCCCCAGCTCTCCCCGAGCAGTCCGGGCAGGAGGAGGGCGCGGGCATGTCCGGCTCCAGCCGCGCGCCGCCCCCGCCCCGGCGGCTCCATCGCCATCACGGGGCTTCTCCTCCAGCCATCCCTCGGGCGCTTTTTTGGGATGCCGTGACGTCAGCGTTGTCAGGGATGAGTAACCGCCGTGAGGGAATAGCCTTGTCTCACCGCCCGGCGAGGGTCCTGTGCCGGCCACGCGTCCGCCAGCATCGGGACCCCCTCAGCCCGCTCCCGTCCGGAGAGGTGGGTGGCCCGGATGGGGGTCAGCCCCGCTCCGAGCCCCTTCCCGCCGGCTGCCCAGGCCCACGTCGGGGCGCGGTCGTGTCCTCCGGACTCTCAACCCTCACATATACGTGTGACTCCAGCTTCGTGGGTTTGGTCGTTTTGCCTTTGTGTAGTCGGTGCATTTTGCCACCACCTATTTTCAACAGCCCGTCCGTGGGGAAGGCGGATGTTTAAAGCCACCCCAGCTCTGCCGGTGACCGGCTACTGTGCAAGTGAAAATGCCATTGCAGTGGGTGCCCGTACAGACCAGCCCCACAGTGAAGTATCTGCAGCCTCGCAAAGCTTTTAACACTTGTCCAGCTGAACCCCAGGAAGAGCAAATAAAACTGGGGTGTGACCACACGTATAATTTGCCCTTTGAAATGTGGCCCTATCAAGGTGTGTCCATGATTGCTAGAGATGATACCTTATCTAGTACTGTAGTTGTCATGACTGCGCTTGACCAGCCTAAATGAAAATATTCCCCCAGTTTCTTCTGGCAGCACAATGTGATAAGCACTTTTTACTTACCACAGTGATAAGCATTCCTTACTTGAAAAGTCTTTTCTAGTTCAGATTAAAATATCTAAAAGCGAGTTTCTTGCTCTTTTGTCTTTTGAGCGGAATGAATTCGGTCAGGTTCTGATTGTCGTTACTTGCTGGCGG
Source organism: Cephalopterus ornatus (assembly GCA_013396775.1). NCBI lineage: Eukaryota > Metazoa > Chordata > Aves > Passeriformes > Cotingidae > Cephalopterus > Cephalopterus ornatus. Next base: position 1,742 of record VZRE01016490.1, read on the forward strand.
TGGGGAAATTCCTCTCGGCAGTTAAAGTATGCCTGTGTTTTACAGATTGGATCACTCAAAAACCACTACCTATTCAGACATAAAAGCCATCCAAGACGGTCCCGAAGAAGTGCCATTCATATCACTAAGAGACTTTCTGATGATGAGCGAGTGAGTGTTAAATTTAATCTCTGGGGTTTTTTTCTTTTTTTTTTTTCTGTTTTTTTCTGTTTTGTTTTTTTTTCTGTTGCCTTATTGCTGGATTCATAATGAGGTCACAGGCAGGCTTTCCTTGTTTTGCAAGTCTAATATATTCAGCCAACTATACTCGTGGTGAATAATACTTAACTATTCTGTCATTAACAGGCAGAATCTGACCCTCCCTTACCATATATTTTACAAGAGCTTTCCAAATTAAGATCTAAGATGTGCAACACTACATCATCTAATTTGAGATGTTGATGTGTCACTGATAAAAATGTGAATGGGGATCTACAAGACTGGATTCAAAGTGAAAATCCATACATGCACTAAGTTTAATGAGACCTCATCTGTGCAATTGCTATGTGAATTAGGTTTGATTAGGTTTGGTTCAGTGGCTGAATATTAAGTAAAAAAACGAAGTAGGGAAAAAGGGCTGAGGTTTTGCCTGATTGGCTTCCATGGCAAGCTAAAACCCCTTCTCAAAAGATCCATCATGCATTTCAGACTCGCAGTGCTTTCTTACACCAGGATCCCACTGCAGTCAGAGAACAGGCATGCTGGAGAGCCAGGGATCTCAAGTATGATCCACTGGTAAAGAAGACTCTCCATGTATCTGACTTCTATTTAAGAGAGAAGCATTTCTGTTTGTTAGCGTACCGAAAAACTGAGGTTCATGACAAATTTGAGGAGCAGACCAGAATGCTGTCAGCCTCTCTCAAAAACTGTTTTCTGTCAAATTTCAGAACAACAAAATTTGATTTACAGGTCAGCATTTTTGCAGCAATCATTGTGACAATATGAGCAGTCCGAAACATGAAGTAACCTAATCATAAAAATGGACAATTTACAATATAAGAACAAATCATTTGAGAATGAGTAATTTCCTATCTGGAGGTTTTAGATGCAAATGTCAACTAGGAAGAAATATTCTGTATGTGGTGAGACAGCGTATTTGTTTTGCCTGTTGTCTTTCAAAACCATAAAATCTCATGTGTCCTTGCAAACATTGGTTTAGCAGTTAAAGTTGAAATAGTTCTAACTTGGGGATGTTCAAACCCACAGCTTCAGTGTAAACTAGTGTTCTAATTTATGCCCTTACAAATGATCAGATGCCCAATGTCACCATAGTACAATGTTCAGGAACAGGGTTTTGGTTGCAGTTTCTCCCTTTTTTGGACTTAATACATCGAATACATCTCTTACACAGGGAAGAATGACAGTGCTCAATACATCTACTGCTAAAATTGTAGCAGAATGGAAGTGATAGTGTTACATTGCCACCAGACATTACTGCAAACTTGCATACTTAGATCCAGAAACGGGGCTTCAAAGTGCTGCAGGTGATTTGCTAAGTTTAATCCAATTTCCCTTTTATTTACCATCTAGTATGCAAATTAACTCTGTGAATGAATGAGATGTAATTATGCATTATGTAAGTGTAAAAAAACAAAGCAATCATGTAATGTGTAGTTACACACAGACCTTTGCTCTAAAGAGCTGTTCTTGTTCAGCAACAACCTATTTTAAAAAGTTTTAAGTTCAACCTTTAAAAAGGTAAAGAAAAAAGAGTCCTGTTTTTTGTTTGTATAACGCCTCCATGGATTTTATGGTATGTTAACTGTGAAAGCTGTGGTAAAACTTGGCTCTAATCTGAATATTTATCTGTTTCCTATAGTATTTGTTGTAAAACAGATAAAGGCTGCGAATACATTGAAGGGATATAATTATCTAGTTCCATAACTTCTTCTAGTATTTGCGCTAGTTTCCAAATCTACTTTCTTGAAAGTAGACTTGAATCGAGATTGTTTTTACTGCTTGATATATCAGGGACTGGAGATTTGGCACAGAGCCTTCAGCTTTTGCTGTAGGTGGATGGTTGGAACCTCACCCAGCTGCTGAGTGACAAACATTTGGCTTGTTTGTCTGACATATGTGCTTGGGAGTTTCAGCTCATTTCGTCGCTGCGCTTGTCCACAGTGGAAAAAAACCAAACCATCAAGCATGGAAGTTGTCAATTGTTATTTACTGTTGGGTGATGAAGAAGTCAAGCTTTGCTGTGGGCAGGGAAGAGAGATAATTACTCTAACATGTGCACAAGTATGTATAGTGCTAGATATCAATAGAGGAGTTTAAAATACACTTGCATGGGTATATTAATCTTCTATAACTAACTAAGGTTTGTAGGGGTTTTAGGACTAAATAAAGAGAATAGTAAACATGCCTAGTGTACCTACCGTTTTAAAGGATTTATGTCCTGGTAGTGAATTTTCATTAGGCTTTCACTACAAAATTGTATTTTAATCTAATGAATACTTTTTTTGTCATTATAATTTCTGAGTCATTAGTGTTTCATGTATTGTGATAAATGTAAGGATCATAAAGCCATTCAATCACAGCACATAAAAGGAATGAAATCTATTCAGAGGTTGAAAGCAAAAGGTTAGATTCAAGGCACCCAGCATGTGAGGCTTGTCACAGGATCCTGGCAATCTGCTGGACCTGAGTTTGTCTTGGTTGTTCAGAAATTGGGCTGAAAAATACCAACCTTATCTGTGTCAGAGTGACTGTACAGGTACAAACTATGAATAATGTTTTATTCCCGTTTCCAAAAGTAGCACACAGCACAGGGAGAGGTATCATAGTCAGGATTTGATTTGAATTGGGTTCAGTAATACTTTCAAGGGAGCTGAGTGGGATACATCTTTAAAATACAACCAAGTGACTTAGAGGTTGCTGTATCTGTGCACAAATGCTATGAAATTCATTGTATTGCTGCTTTAGAAAAACAGGCTGAAGCATTTTGGCTTTCAGTTGCCTTAAGTGGAATCAAGCCAGTGATGAAGTTATTCCAATATTCATGTCTTACTAATTGATCACACTTCAAAACACCACTTCGAAGGAGACTTGAAGGTCTAGCTGGTCTATTAGTAATAACACCATTATGATTGCTAGACTAAAACCAGAGATAATCCTTCTTCTTTCCTTATAACTCCCGATAGAAATAGAGTGTGAATGAAAGGTAGATGAGGGAAAGAAGCAGGCTGGGGTTTTCCTTGTTTTGATAACCACCAGTGCTTAGATGACCTTCTAGCCATACCACATGGTTTTATTTGACATAAAAGCCTGCGTTGTGTAACTCACAGGAGTTCTACTGTTAACTTTTACTTCATGATTTTCTGTGAATTGATTCTACAGCATCTTGATTTCACCAAGCCCTCTTCCCCAAATCACACTGAACCGCAGCATAAACAATCCTTATCTCCATATCAAGCATTGCTCATTTTGCTTTGGGCATCAAAATTTCTTCATGTGAGAAAAACTCTTGTGCTCTAGAGTTCTAAACCAAGGAGTTTCACTTACCATATTTTTACAAATAATTGTAGGTGTCGTGGGCAGAGCAGCAATATGAAAAGAAGCGAACTAAGCGTGCCACTGTGAGAGACTCTGCAGAAAGTCTTTTCAATGATCCTATGTGGAATCAGCAGTGGTATCTGGTAAGAATTTGTTGCATTGTGGAACTGGGGATGATGGATTTTAGTTGTGCTGCATTATTTTGCTGGTAACAAAGTGATTACACTGAAGGAAGTAAAGGAAAAGTCCCTTTCATTAGCATATGCTGTAAAAATGAGAGATGTATGTGCATAATATTTTCAGGCAACCTTCTATTTTATTTCGAGCGTTGTCTGTACAAAGATTCTAAAAAACAATTTAGGCTGCTGGTTAGGATGGGGGTTGGTACTAGAAATTTTAACAGTGGAAAGCTGCATTTAGGATAATTTTCAAATGTTTGTTGTTGGTGTGTAAGACGTCCATTATCACGTCTGAAGCTGGCTGTGTATTTCTTCATTAAAATTGGTAGTGCAGAATGTGTAGTTCAGATTAAAACAAAAGCATATTCATGCATGTGACAAGCACCTTGAGCCTCTTGGACTAGGATTTATATGTAAGAGGGTCTCTACAGCTCACACGTTCAAAAACCTCAGGGAAAATGAATTTCCTGAGCTCTGTAGTTTCTGCCTGCATGTGACAACTCAGAAATACAGTTGATCATTTATGTTTTATATGATTTCTTTCAAGAGCCCATATTTCCATCGTGCTTCTACCTCTTCCTTCAGTCTAGGCTTCATTGCTTTCACTCAGAATAGGAGTGGGATTATATGTGGGTATAAAAAATCAATAAGAAAGGTCAAGCATAAATGTTGCCTGAGTGGCTGGAAATACTTTTCTCTTTTTCAGTTCATCTTAGAGAAAACAGGCCAAACTCTAGGCTGCTTGTATACACAATAATTTTCTTCTACAATTTCTTCCTTTCTTCCTTCCTTCCTTCTTTCCTTCCTTCCTTCTTTCCTTCCTTCCTTCCTTTGTCCCTTCCTCTCTTCCTTCTTCCCTCCCTCCCTCCTTCAGTGTACCTTAATGCATCACCAGAAAAAAATCTTATTTGATGGATTTGAGAGAACAAAATATGAAACCTCAAACAATTTCCTGAATGGCAGCAGTCAGAAAAGATAGCATAAAATGAAAGAAATGTCATTCTCATAAAAAGATTTTTTTTCTAAGACTTGTATTTTGTGCAAGATTTCTCTGTAAACAAATACATAAAAAAGCCTGCAATCAACCAATGTTATTATGCACAGAGAAACAGAAAGAAAATTCTTTTTGCATCTGTGCTTTTACAGGGGTTGTAACCAAGTTCTCTAAATTAGATGTATGTATTGCACATTTAGTATTATAGAGGAAAAATGACCCATTTAGGAGCTACTCTTCAAAAACACTTGCTGTGGAAGAGAAGGCTATATATGATTCATACTTCCAGTTGCTTTACCACAGAAACAGTAATGACGGTAGTAGACAGAAAGTTGTGATTCAACACAGTTGCTCCCAACGAAATGACTACTTTAATTGTTTTATCCATTAATTATTTTGCTCTGGCTACCTTTAATGTCAGAGGAGAAAACATATATTGAGGAAATCCAGTTCACTATACTGTGGGTACTGTCTTGGCTCCTCATGAAATGAGAAGAACAAACATTAGCAGGTCTGATTATTAACTCAGTGTTCCAAGGTCCATCAGTTCATCCCTACCATTCCCACATTTCTGCTGCCTGCCTCCAGTAAATACAAGATGCATTTTGTTCAGAGATGGCCTTCAGGGATCTTCAAGTAGTAGGGTAAATCCTTCAGTGCTACAAGTATTTGATGAAACTAATTTTTGTTTTATCTTTGAAAAGTCTGAGCAAAATATACAAATTGAGGATGAGACAGTTTACAGTGTCTTTAAAATATGACTTTGGACCTGTTTATAACAAATGGATAAAATGCTGACATATTTTAATCTTTTCTGTCCCCCAGCAAGATACAAGAATAACTCCATCCCTGCCCAAGCTGGATCTTCATGTTATTCCTGTGTGGCAAAAAGGGATTACAGGCAAGGGGGTTGTTATCACAGTACTGGACGATGGCTTGGAGTGGAATCACACTGACATCTATGCCAACTATGTAAGTCTGAGGACTAGACTGCTATGGAATAAATTAACCAGTTGTAAATTTGATGTACAGACACTCTTCTGCAGCTCACTGTCTGTTCTGTAAGTCAGGTTCTACAGTACAGAGACTGAAATATTTGTCTTTGGCATGATTTGGAACCTGGTCTGTGCCACAGGAAGCTGACTGTTACTTAGCAGTGGTAGTGGGGTGGGTATTTTGTTGTTTTGTTTTTCTTTCAGTGGATTTAATTCTGAGGCATATTTGTATACAGTGGTTTAATGCTGAATTATTAAAGCTCCATGAAAAAATTATGGAATTTTTAATGGCCATCAAGTTCTCCCTACTGGATTGCTGCCAGTGTGAGGCTCACCAAGTAAATAAATACAGACTCTAGAACCCAGTTTATTACACATTCTAAAAATGGACTTTGTAGTTGTCTGACTTTCTGTTTTTCTTTTTTTACATGTAGGACCCAAATGCAAGTTATGATTTCAATGACAATGATCATGATCCCTTTCCTAGATATGACCCAACAAATGAAAACAAGTAAGTAGCTTTCCAGTTGCATGAAGAGAACAAAACAGTATGGTATTAATTTTTATGTGTTAGAAGATACAAATGTCTCAGAGGAGAGAGAAGTTTTCTCTAATGCCCTCTCTGGAGCCAACTCTCTGATAGTCAGTCGAGACTCTTGGTGGGTCTGTCACACCAAAGCCTATCCATTGTGGTTTAGGAATGGATTTTTTCCACAAGGAAGAGAACAGAACAGTACAAGCTGGTGCACAAAAGGAGTCAATTTCTTTGACAAATTAGGTTGCCACTACTCAATACAGATAGTGAGAAACTGATGCACTGGTTCCCTGTTGACTGTCAGACAGTGCTGCAGCATTCACTACATAAATCAGTTTATGGGGGAGAAAAAAAAGATCAGTCAAAAGATAAATGTCTCATGAGTAAGACATTTGAAAAATGGCATTTCTGCTTTGTTACAGAGTTATTTAAGAGCAAGAAGCCATTATCCTCTTGTTATGATGACAGTATCTCTTAAATCTACCTGTATTGCCTCTAATCTTTATTAATAAGTAAATGGAATTCAGCCCAGAAGCATCCAGTCATGTCATTGAGTAGCAATTTGTAGTATTACATAACAGTACAAATCTTACAGTTACTCTTATATGAAGATTTTCTGTATTGCGGAATTACAATCACCTATGGCAAAAAAAAGAATTGCTTAGAAAATAGTTGGTTACAAGAAAAATTTAGCAATGGGGATACTTTAAAAGCTCATTTTCTGAAATCTTAAATAAATAAATCTTAAATAAAAGCTCGTTTTCTGAAATCTTAAATCAAAACATTATGAGTCATTAAAAAAAAGACATCTAAATGTGTGATTAAAAATTACTTTTATCTTATTTCTGTCTACAGACAGCTTCTTAGCCCCATAACTTTATACTACTTTTGCACTCTTCTAACATACTGGTATCTAATGTGTCTACTGACTTCAGTGTGACTTAGGTAAAGTAGCATCTTATAACAATGTTATTTTGATCATTAAGTAGGTAAAATTGTGTTTCTTGAAGTTTAAGGGAAACAAGTATTTTTGAGTCAAATAGATACAACTCAAAAGCTATTCAACAGCTGCCTTGCATTCATTTAAAGGAGCAATTCCAGCAAATCAAGGTCATTGATGAGTCTTTCTGTACATTACAGCAAAGATGTTATGAGATGTTGTTTATTCTTGCTATATTTATTCAGGCATGGGACACGGTGTGCAGGAGAAATTGCCATGCAAGCCAACAACAGAAAATGTGGAGTTGGAGTAGCCTACAACTCCAGAGTTGGAGGTAAGAAAATGAAAATAATTGGATGTCGAATATGAATATGAAATCTGAAACAAGGCAGATCCTGAGTGTTTTCAGGTACCATTAATCTGAAATATGAATGATTGGTCTTTCTTGGAAAATATGAATCTTGGAGTGTTATAAGCTACAAATCCTGTCCAGCCATAGTGCAGTGTTACATCTGTATGACAGTATTTCTTGAAAAAACTCTGGAATTTGATTGTGAGTAGAAAATAGGTAGAATATATAGCAACATCAGTGACAATATAGGTGGTGGTGATGATTATGATAATAGCAATAATACTAGTAATAATAATATTAACAGTAATAATAATAAATTATAATAACAATAGCAACAAGCTATATTGCACCCAGACTTCAGACTGTATCTTTTAAGCAATGAGGAACTCACTTTTTACAATGGGTTATCCTGGAAGGAGGAAACATAGGGGAGAAGAGAAATTGAGTAGTGAAAGTAAGAATATATAAATTTATACCCATCTTGGCTCACAGCATATTGTTTCCATCTACACAATTGCATTCAAAAGGTCATGTCAGTCAGGATATTCAATATGCTGTGGGTTTTCATTTCAACACATTACTTCTTTACTGTCACTCTAAGTTAAATTTGAAAACAAGTAGTCTTGCTTGCCCATCAGTCAATATTGCTTTTTTAAATGGTGACTAAAAGTTTAATTCATTAGAGGTTTATGAAGTAGTCATGATAAAGATATCAGTTGCAAATGGTTATTTAGCTCAGAGGAAGATATTTGCACAGGCCTAGTTTTTCCATTACTCCCTTTTTTTTTCCTTTTAAACAATGGGCTGAGAGTGGCAATTGACACCCCTAAGTCTTGTTCCCACCATTTCAGACTGATGTTTGTAGGTTCCCAGTTACTCTACTGAGCTGTCATAGATGCCAGCCTTGCAGTTTGCCTTTGCCATAATGCATTATGCTGTCATGATCTGTTTGAATAAAATATCTCACTCATAAGATGAAGATGTCAAATTTTCAAAGCAGGGCAAAATGGATGAAGCTGCAGAGACGTCTGAACACCCGCTGTGCCCATATTTTAAGGCTCTTGCATCTACGGAGGAGGTTCTTCCACAGCTATTTGCATATGTTCTGCGCTCATTTGCAAATGCAAACTGCAGATCTGTGTGGGGTGATTTGTCTAGAAAGGGAAAATAACAGGAGGAAAAGGAGTCCTGCAATTCACATTACCAAGAAAGCAGCTTATACTTGGGTGGGGGAGGAGGAAGAATGGAAAAGTTGAAAGAGATTGTAAGCTGTTAGATGTGACCAGACTGGTTAAGATAGGAATGTAACAAAAATACATTCAAAGAGTAGTGGAAGATATGAGAGGTCTTCAAAAGATTCAGATAAATTGGAGTGGCTAAACACTGGAAGAATTTTTTGATGATACACGCTCTACAAGATTAATTTCTTCAGAGGCTGTTTTTCTTTTTTTCTTTTTAAATCCATGAAATGACACATTGCACACTCTATTTGATAATAGTTCAGGATGACTTCTTTAAGTGGCTGTTTGCTTGTAGCAGTTGCCATACTGGATAAATCCAGCAAAGCACAGCCAGTGCCTTCCCTCTGATAGTCAGCATCAGCTGCTTTAGGGAAAGAAATACTGACATCTGGAACACCTTGTTCTCCAACCTTCAGCATCAGAGGTTGGTTTAACTTTGCCTTGAGGGGCAAACCAAAATATTCCATTCAACATTTTTTTTTTCCATGAAAATAATGACTTTAATAATCCTGACTGTTCTCAATAGTCATATCAAGGCCTGGCCCTGTTCTGAAACCTTGATTAGCCCCTTCAGTACTTTGTGGCTGTGAGTCCCATAGGCTTTTCTGTGCACTGAGTGAAAAATAAACAAAGTTCTTAATGCCAGTTTTCAAAGTGGCACCTTTCAGTGTCCTTTAACATTCACCTCTTGTTCTGTGCAGAGCTAAAAAGCATATGTGCATCAATCATCTTTGGAGTAAAGCAGAGTGTATGTATTTTCATGCATACTTGATAGTGTTGGGCTGTGATATTTCCATGGTGCTGCCATGGAAATTAAATGATTAAGTGGCTCCATTTTACAAAGGACTGGGCTGAGAGTTCCTGCACAGTGACATGTTGCTAAAAATAGCCTTCTGCCAGGCGCATACACGTATGTGTCTGAAATTACCTTGGGCTTTGTGTGCTTTTGATTTTGTGAGATTGATGATGGGAGCAAGAATAGAAAAGAGTTTATGCGAGAGGACATAATTGGAATCTGCTTAGAGGAATATCACTGCAGTCATCAAATCCCTGAATTGACTCAAACAATCAGGATTTTTGATGATCACAAAGACAAGGCAGCGATTTTTTTCCTTGAACTGTTTTTGTCAGTGTGTGGTCAGTGTTCTTGTGGGGTTTTTTTCCTTTTTACATTATTTATCTGCAGAGTGGGCTTTGTCTTTTTCTCTATGAAGTATCTGTATGCTACTCTTCACGTTCCCAGTATCTCATTAGGTGTTGCAAGCTCACACCTGGAGCTTCCAGTCGCTTTCACACAGGCAGATCTGTGCTCACAGCATGCTGGTATGAGAGAATCTCACAATTCTGAGCCAGCTGAAAAAAAAAAGAGTAATCAAAACATTATGAGTTTAAACCTGTACCTGAGGCACAGGATATACCTTGATGCTTTTCCCAGCTTTGTGAGTGATAGCAGAGCAGTTGAGCGGATTAACTCCTTTTTCTGATTTTGCCACTAATGAATATGAAATAATAAAGCTCAGCTTTATCTCAAGGGTATTACAAGTATCAAGAGGCCAGCCATTTGAGAAAAGAATTATGCCTGCAGTCTTTTTTTCCGTGCTTGATAGCATAAAAAAAAAAGAACAAGAGACTGAGCTGCAAGGGTGATGTTAGGATTTTTTTTGTTGAGTTTTTTTTGTTTATTTGTTTTAATGAAATGACCACATTTTGCCTGTTGTGCTTTGGCAAGATCCCAATTTTGTGGAAAATAGCAGAAAATGAGTACTCATAATTCACCAACTACCAGTGATGGTGCAGCTGCTGTAGTACTAAATGCCAGGTTCAAGAGAACCCAGACATTTTTATTGCTTGTGAACACGGGCTGAATCCCGACTGCTGTTGCTCTTAGATTGCTGCTGTCGCTGTGAGAGCCATGCCATGGTGGGAATTTTGCCAAACTGCTTCTTTTTCTGCCTTCCTCCAGCACTGGACAGGGGTTGCAGTCCTGCTGCAGAGCTGTGATTTTGTGTGGAGTGATGGATCCAGTGCTGATGAACTGCTGTCTGCGACTGAATTTTAAGTACCACTGAGATCAGGCTTGCTCTGAAGAAGATTAGATCATGCAGTTCCTAATAAATTGTTAATGGCTAGATACCTCTGGATTGCTCACAGTAGAGAAAACTGTGGCAGTAAAACAACAGTGAGGTTTTTTCTGTGGTGGAGATTGAAGAGCTACTGAAATAGCAGCATCACAAAGAGAGCAGAACCTTAATGACTTTGAGGGCAAATTGTTTCAGTCAGAACACTGAGAACTACATCTTTGAACTCAGACTCTTAGAACTCTTAAAGATAAAAGTAACGTTGGTAAAATCTATTAAATTTCAGTGGCATTTCAGTTTGAGAAGTCTTTGTTATACATGTAACAGAGAAGAAGGAGGAAGAAAGAGAATGCAATAAGAAAAAGCAGGAACAGTAAGCAAAACATTTTTTTGGGTCTCTCTAGAAGGGAAGAAAGAAATAAATAGGAGGCAAAAAAGATTTCAATTTTTTTTT
>VZRE01016490.1:13290-36887 GCA_013396775.1 Cephalopterus ornatus
TTCTGTTAAAGGTATCCGAATGCTGGATGGTATAGTCACTGATGCTATTGAAGCCAGTTCCATTGGTTTCAACCCAGAACATGTGGATATTTACAGTGCAAGCTGGGGCCCCAATGATGATGGCAAAACTGTGGAGGGACCTGGGAGACTGGCACAGAAGGCTTTTGAGTATGGGATAAACCAGGTATGGTACTTAAAGAGAAAGTAAAATGTGGCAGAGAACAGAATTTTAAAAGGGTTGATAGCAGGGAAGAAATCAAAATGGTTTGTGCTGTCTTTGATCAAACATATTTGAAACGGACAAAATATATTTTAATTGTATAGGTCAGAGACATTTCCAGCCAGACCAGAAGTTTTAGGGCTTTCTAAGGTGATTTTAAGCTGCTAATCTCCACAGATAAACTTTCTTTTTCCATCCTTACTTTTGCTGCCTTTGTCTTGCCCTACCCCCACCCTTTTCTACTGCTTGTTTTGCACTGAAGAGTAATTGGATTTCTGCACTGAAAGCCTATAAAATTTAATAAAAAAAATCTGCTTTGTGAATATTCTGTTGTGTGAAATAGTGATGCATTTTAGCACCCTGTGGACAAGCTTGTATTGTGTTAATTGTGTTAATTTATAAATTGGTGTATATCATGATCCATATAGTAAAAATACATGATGAAGAGTACTGGAAGCAATGTTTTTACACTTTTTTTTTTTTTTAATGTTACACTCTTTAGATCTGGTTCGTTGATATGTAGGGTGCAAACTGAGAGCTGCCAGGTATTTATTAATAAACTACTCTTGCTCTTGCTGGTGAGGTGAAAAGATACGTGAAGGTACCAATATAGAGAGGAAGACTGAATCAGAGGTGGGAGAAGAGAGAAATGGAGGAAAGCTTGAATGACAGAAGCAAAGAGAGAATTTGGGATAAAAGGCAGTTAACATTAGCAGGCAGAAGGGGAGAAGGAGAGAAGAGTGAAAAGTCTGACATCTGACAAAGATACTCTGAAGGAAGAATGGAAACCAGAAAGAGTGGGCTGGTAACAGAGATCTAAGCCCATAAATAGGCAGTAAGAGAAGAGAGAGGTGCTAGTTAGGTGATAGTTAGGCAACAATTGTTCAGTGGTCTTACTCTGGAGAAGCAGGTTCTTTGGTGAAGAATATATCCTTTTTTACAGTTTGTTCTAATTCTCATGGAGAGTAAACTTACTCATTTGTTTGCCAGGCTTCCTTTTGCAAGGCTCTGCCTTGTCTCCATTCTGCTTAAAGTCAGCCAAGTAGGGACTGGCAACAACTCTAATCCCTGGTAAAGCACCTGAGCACAGACTTAGCCTTAAGCACCTAACAGGTGTTAGTATCACTCTAAGTGAAATCAGAGAGGGTGTTTAGGTACACCAGTGCTTTTCCAAAGTGCAGCCCTTATTCTCAAATATACTATGTAATTTTCTGTAGGTGACACAGCTTGTCCATCCCAAGACAACAGTTACAATATATTTAAAAGTATCATTGCTTTTAATGTTTTAAGTGCTGCAAATTTCTTAGCACTTGCATAAATAACTTAAATTCTCACCTGAGTTGGATGATAAAAATCTGTACTTCAACTATTTTTTCTAGTAAATGTACATATAGTAATAATGAACATATATTAATAACGAACAACATATGAACTTTTGGTCATCACATGAAACAGATTCTTTTCCTCTGGAGGCCTAGCACAGCTTAATATTGGATAGGGTGATTTGTGCTTCCTCTGTGATAGCTGTGGTGGTTTACATGCTGTCACCTGCCAGCATCAAGTACTGGCTGTGGCTCTCTCATTGCGCTCTGGACACCAGAGCAGGGAATGAATGTGGTTATCTCTAGACACTGGTGACGTTGAATGACAGATCTATGAAGGAAGGAACAGTTTTCAGTATGGACATCATTCATACTGCTAACCTGTACCTCTGTGGTTACAGGAAAGGCAAATGAAGTAACCTCTGATGAACTGGCTATGTCTTAAAAATAAATGGGCATTTTTCCTAGAAATGGTCAGGATCAAAACATCAGCATGAGGGAAAATTTACCTGTTGAACACAGGCTCTTTTTCACCTAAAAGCCTCTTCTAAGGGAAGTTGCTACACCTGGAACGCTAAACCTTGGCCAGTCAAACTAAGAGATGTGCTGCAGGGTGATAAGTAGAATGTGTCACACAGCTGATCTCTTCTGTCTCTGTCTTCTACAGTGCTTATGGAAATTTGTCCTTTTCTACCTGAGAGTGTTTGGTGTATTAGTTTTTTTGGGATAACCACTCAGGGTCTGAAATCTCTTTGATAACCACTCATTTCTGTTTTCCCTAGGGCCGAAATGGGAAAGGCTCTATTTTTGTGTGGGCTTCAGGGAATGGAGGTCGCCAGGGTGACAACTGCGACTGTGATGGTTATACTGATAGTATCTACACAATCTCCATTAGCAGCGCTTCTCAGCAAGGGCTTTCTCCCTGGTATGCAGAGAAGTGCTCTTCAACTCTGGCCACAGCATACAGCAGTGGGGATTATACTGACCAAAGAATTGTACGTTGTTTTTACCAGTTTCAGAACAAACAGAAATGTATTGCATGTGCAAATAACAAATGAAATCTCTCAAATGCTTGGTTTCAAGTGCCTGCTTTGTGTAATGTGTGATATGCTTAGTGCTTTTGCCTTGAAACTTTGAGGGATTTGTAATCCAAAGCGTGATTGAATCCCTAAAACATCTACTGTAAAGCAATGGTTAGAGAAAATTGTTGTGTCAATGCAGTTAAGTCAACATGCTGAATTTGTTTGCTGTTTGTGAATGCTGTTTGTATATGAAAGAGGTCTCTGCATGGTTTGATATGGTACCATTCTTCAGAAAGGGCAAATGAAAAGAGGTTTAGAGTAAAAGGAAAAAGAATGTGTGATGTAAGGGTCTCTGATATACCTTGCGTAAAAGTAACAGCAACAATAATTACTTCCAAACCTATAAAAGGTACTCAGCAAGCAAATGTATCAGTCTGTGTGCCTTCCTCATGCTGAAGAAAATTGTTGTGATAAAATAATGTTGAAATACCTGTAATTTCTGTTCATCCCTGGTGGATGCTAATTTTACAATACACTGCATTGATGGGGATTAAACCCATGTCATTCTAAGTTAGCAGGAGATTAGTCTTTCCTAAGTGGCTTCTCTTTATAACTGAGCTGTAGATACATAGGATGATGAGTTTGGTATTTACGTTCCAAATAAAGCACATATTTCATTGCAAATTATAGTTCTTCTGCTGAAGTGGGAGCAGAACACCAATAGTAACCCTATGAGTAATTTTCTAGCAAGCAGTAATTTTAAGTGTTCTAGGCCCAACACAATGATCTGTTTTTATGATTCACCAGTAAGCCTGAAACACTTATTGTGAAGTCTTACAATAAAATAAGATATTGTGTGGGAGTATTTTGTTCCAACACAAAGCGTTTTGATACAAAAATTATAGTTGAAGTAAAAGTAGTGGATTGAAATATGAACAGATTTAAACATCCATCACTTTTTCTGCTGGTGAGCTGTGTTTTATTATGCACCAAGTAAAGGATACATAGTTATGTTTGTGAGTGTGGATGTGACTGTACTTGCAATTGTTTATTCACACAATCTGAGAATTTTTTGTTTTGTTTTGTTTTTCTGTCAGACAAGTGTTGATCTTCACAATGAATGTACAGAAACTCACACTGGGACCTCTGCATCTGCACCTCTGGCTGCAGGGATTTTTGCTCTAGCACTGGAAGCAAAGTAAAATGTCACACAACCACCTCCTGAAACCCCTGTCCCTCAGCCACCCCACCATCTTCCCTGAAATGTTGTCGGTTTGAAGTGACACCACCTCATGCTATAGCTCCACTTTTTGTCAGTCAGACTTGCTCAGGCTGATGACAAAAACAAGCAGCTACTTGCCTCAACACCTTCCTAGAAAAGCAGAATCAATGGAAACAAAGCCTAATGACTAAGGAATATTAGTCCATTTTGTGTATTGGCAACAACTTTTACTGATTTCAGGTCAAATGCACTTAAAAGTGAGGCTGCACATGAATCAGGAGGACAAAATTTGAAGACAGTAGGTTGAAAGAGTTTGTATTAGGTCTTCAGTCAATTTGCAGAAGATTTTCTGCCAATGATGAGGCATAAAATGGAAAAGGTGCCGAAGCTTGTCTGTCAGAACAGGCAGGGAGCAGCCAGGTTCGGATCTTGTAGGGCAGGTAGTATGTAGGACGTAGGGAAGTTAAGAAGGGACAGGACGGTGGCTTTTTCACAGAAAACACTTCAGGCAGAAATGCATAGGCTTAGTACTCGGATGGTGTAGATTCAGTCCCATTTTCTATTGCATACCCCCTTGGTGACATAAACAAGACACTTAGGTATTTTAAAGAGTAGAGTTAATCACAGAATCAAATACCCAGTGAAATGTCAAAGTCCAGGTTCTATAAAGACTGGTGGGGAATACTAATATTGCTAGCTAGCTCTAAATGCCTGGATGGTTTTGAAGGATTGGACTATAATCTTGCTAGATAACTGTTTTTCTTGTCCACTTGGAGAACTATTGCGAGGATAAGCATGTGACGTGCTGTGTATTTTAAACTAATGGGATGCCACATACCTTCAAACCATGTTCTATTGCAGACTAATAAGTGAGAGAAAAGTGCCCTAAAGAAACTAACCAGGATCACTCTCTCAACAGCCCAGATCTAACGTGGAGGGATATGCAGCACTTAGTAGTGTGGACTTCAGAATATGATCCGCTGTCTGGAAACCCAGGATGGAAAAAGAATGGAGCGGGACTGATGGTCAACAGTCGGTTTGGGTTTGGACTACTTAATGCCAACGCTTTGGTAGATTTAGCTGATCCCAAAAGATGGAAAGGTGTACCAGAAAAGAGAGAATGTGTTGTCAAAGACCAGAGCTTTGAACCAAGGTAAGAATTTGCATTAGCAGTTTCCAAGCTTATGTCTATCTTAGTAAAACCTGAAGGATCGTATTCTTCAGAGATCGCTCTCAACCAGACTAAGGGATTTCTTTTGATTCGTTTAGTTTTGCCTTCCTGTATTCCTCAGAGGGCAGACAAGGAGCATTTGCTTCTTGGTTTTTTAGTGTAAGACTGGTGGAAATTACTAGAGTGAAGTCTTAATGAAGACTGTCTGCTTTTGCAGATAGCATATGGATGGAGGATTCTTTATGGCAGAACCCAATCAGCTAAGGTGTGAATGTTTAGACCACTATCAGAAGATAGACAGAAAGATAGCGAAGTCTCCCAGGGATTTAAAAAAAAGTATCTGTAATGGGTCTTAGCAATTCTTCTCCTGTGACAAGCATGGGATATGTTGAAATCAAGGTGATAGATTGAGCTTCACTCATATATGTAGCATTTCTCTTATGAAAAACAAGTGTCTCAAAGTCTCACTGAAAAGTCTTACCAGCCACATTCACATGTGCTCACAGCATGGTGAGCCTAAACTGAGCTGAATATGCAAACAAACTATAATTCATCACCGAGCTGGTTAATCAATACAGATATATAGGCTGGTTTTGTCTCCACTTGTTCATTTATGTATTTGTGGTCTAGAAAAACTTGTCTGTTTCAAAGGATGAAATTATACTGTGTGAATGCACCAAAAGTCTGTCTGCAGAAACATATTGCAGTGTTTTGGAGAGTCACTGCTTGATAGCCTTAATATTTATGCTATTTTATTATCAATTTGCTTTTATGAGGTGTCTCTTTTCCACAGGATGTTGACACAGTACTGATGTATGTAATACTTGCTGCTTATGTATTTTTATGGCAGTCCTGTGTGTTACATTTAAAAAAAAAATCTCATGATTCTGAGTTTAGAATTTTTTATGTGGAGATTTAGATACCTGTTCTCTTTGGAAGGAGTGGAAATTGTGCAGAGAAGCTCTCTGTGCAGAGCAGAGCAGAAGATGTTAGCTTTTTTTAAACTTGAGGTAGCACTGATTAAAAAGGACCAGGACAGGTTGCTGCTGTGATATTTTAGCTTCATGATAACAGCTCTTCTGGAAATTTGAATAAGGCAACAAAGTCTAAGTCTGATACAGTTGTGTGACATAGCTGCCTGCAAAGACTGTTTTTTTTGCAGTCCACTTCAATAAGTGTACTTCCAAAACTTCCAGTGGTTTTCGCTGAAGCATTCGAAAGAATACCAAATGTAGAATTTGTCTTTACTTCTTTCTCAACATTCTGAAATTTTAAATCTGTCATTTACACCTCACATCAGAATCCAGAATCAAAGGTTCCTGTGAATAATCAAAGAACTACTGTAACTTTTGCCAGATTATTAAGAGCAAATGAAGAAGTCATCATTGAAATTCCCACAAAAGCCTGCGAGGGCCAAGAGAACTCCATTATATCTCTGGAGCATGTGCAGCTTGAGGCAACGATTGAGTATTCCCGTAGAGGTGATCTTCATGTCACTCTGGTATCTCCATCAGGTACAGGAGGCAAAGACACACCTTGTTTGTGTTGTTCTAGTGTGTAATATTTATTTAATTAAAAAAGCATCTCTATGTTCTTCAGTGGTTTTAAAAAAGAGCTATATATATATCACTGGACAAATCCAGTGAGGACGGTGTGAGGATAAAGCATCCTGGGAACCACAAAAACCCCTCTTCAGCATTCACCTGTTCTGGGTTATTTTTATGAGAAGAGGTTTGAAAATCATACTTCAGAAAATAAAGGCACAGTACGTCTTCATTCTGGCAACAGGACCTGCAGAAACTGAGGGTTCCTGGCAGACAACAAGTTATGGTTCAATAATGCTTATCAAACTTCCTGTGATTTAGCAGACTAATAGAAAACTGAGGAAATGTAACTCCTTAGATTTCATGTAACTGCATCTCCCCACTTGTGTATTTAAAAACACAGTGCCTCTGTTAGGCACCTTAGTACAAATACGTTAAGTGAGCTAGACTGGCAAGCTGTCTTGACAATACCCTGAAATAACACTATAAGGAGAAAAAAAGCAAAAAAAAGAATTAGTATAAACAACTTTGTAGACAGTAAGGTCTGTTAGATTAACTTGTATTATAAGGAAAATAAAGACAAGCTTTCAGATACGAATTTAAACATCAGGCTGATCTAATTTTTCTGTTTCTAGGTAGCAATAATCAAATACTGCTGCCTCCACTTTAGCATCATTTTGCTTTCACGGCTAAGGTCTTTTTCCCTTGTTTCTTGCTGGTTTTCTACTTTCCTGCAAAACACTACTAGCAAATGAATGTCATTCCTTTTCTGTATTCATGATGTTATGTTTAAATATATTTATAAATTGTAACAAGGTTCCTTGAGACTTCTCTGCTCCTTATTATGTAAATAGAGTTCCCTTGCTTTATCCTTAGAAGCAAACTAAGCCCAACAAATTTCCTACCATGCACTATAATCTCTTTCTTCTGCAGAAATTTGGTTGACCTGCAGCATTTTTGTAATAATAACTACTTCACCCTGTTGGAGGAACATTTCAGGCTGTAACAATTTACATCAACTCACCCAAAAAAAAAAATACAGTGAGAAATCAGGATAAGGCTGTGGTTTCACAGTACTGCATGAGCTGGTTTGCCTTTGAAACTTCCATTTCAGAAGTTTCTTGAACTGTTCATCAGTGGAAAACACTGATTGTGTCTGACTTCTGCTTCTTAGGCTTCTTTATGTGCATTCACTGCTTTTTTTTTGTGTTAGAGACAGAACACTGATCAAGATGTGCCTTTTTAGTGTGACCTAATAGTTTGTGTGCTCTTAAATATTGCAGTGAAAATAATTAAAGGATAAATAAAGGTTCCCTGTTAAGGGAACCACTGTTCGATAGTGCATTTTCCAGGTTACCTATGCACTAGGTAGAATGCAAGCTGAGCAATGTGAAAAGTAAAAGCAGACGTGTATGAACAGCCCTACTGTTGATCTTGCACTAACACAGGGACCAGCACTGTCTTACTGGCTGAGAGAGAGAGAGATAAATCTCCCAATGGCTTCAAGAACTGGGACTTCATGTCTGTTCACACATGGGGAGAAAACCCAACAGGAACCTGGGTTTTAAGAATTACTGATATGGTAAGTGTGTCTGTGTATTAATTAGCTATGTTTGGAAGCTAACACAAATAAAATCATCACTAACCACAGCAAACCATGTTGAATTATGAGCCTTCTCATTAACTGATCTTAATGAGAGTTTCTTTAAAATATCGATATGGATTAATGTAAAAAAATAGGGTCACGTTTTCTTCCTCTTTACTCCATTCTCATTTCATTGACATGTACCTGTTAAAAAAAATTTCATGTCTGTTTTTTTGAGACATACATTGCTGGAAGAAATCACTTAATATAGTTTTCTGTGATTCATGGAGTGGAATACGCAATCAAATTAACATATGATTAACTGCAAGTTTTTTTCTACAGAAAAGAACACAGCATGGATCTAGTCTTCTCTTGATCCATGAGCACAGTTTTCATTAACTCAAAACCTTTTGAATTGCTCAATTTTTAGTGATCTCAGTGAGCTATTCTGATGTATACCTTTCCCTGATTTCTTTCTGAGAGTAACTACTGCTGAACAATGTTTAAGAGTTAAAGCCAAGAAGTCTGTACATAGGAAATAAATCAGCTTATTAAAACCACCTGGGGATATGGATTACAACAGCGAGACACCAGAATAAAGCTGCTTGGTAGGCAGCTGAAAAATCATTTCCTTCAAAGAGAGAGTGATCAAACACACTCATCTCATGGAGGTTGTCTGTTCATAAGCTTGTCATTAGAGGTTGGATCCTAGCAGAAACTAAATGCTTCCTGTTAGACTCTGAGCTTGCAGCCCCTATTGGCCTCAAATTGCAAATAGGAGGATATTGTCAGGTGCTGAGCAGATGGACAAGGCAATAGAAGTAAATATTATTACCCATACTGTGTTAATGTTGCAGCATTTATAGATAGGCCCATGGTTACAGATATCCTGTTCTTTGAACGCATTTTTTTGGGGAAAAAATGTTAAGAAGAGCATTTTATTTGTAAATATTTCTCATTTTCCTTTTCAAGTGAGAGCTTTCTGAAACTTATAATAAACTACAATTTTTGTCCTCAAGGCATACTATACTCTTGGCTCAACTTTTAGGTTTTTGTGATTCCTGAAAAAGCTTTCATGTTAATGACCTTAACTGACATCACAGATTCCCATGCAGAGTTATTCATAAGTTGTAGTTACGAGTAGATTTAGCTGTCATGTAAGTTGTGTATGTAAACTTTAGTCTAGACTTCTGTTAGAAAACAAGAGCTTCAGCAGCCATCTTCAGTCACTAAATGTATGAGCAAAAATTCTGGAAGAAGCTTTGGTCAAATAAAGTCTCAGTGTTCTCTGTGTTTGTCTCTTCCACTTTCTACTTGAAGTACTGCTGCCAAAATTTGTGAATAAGCATTTGTTGCTCACTTCAACACACTGTGTTTCAGATTGCTGTTGCACACCACTGCAGAATGTTTTTTCACATTACCATTTCCAGTGGTAACTTTAATAAGGAAATTGCCAAGGAATGTCTTAGTGAGCAAATTCTAATAATGCAAAGTACCAGTTAAGTAATTTTTAGCATTCCTTTGATGATTACATGATTAATTAATAATTATGTTACATCAAAATGTGAATATATGGAATGGTTAAGCCATTGTATTAAATCCCACTTTCTGATATATAGTCTCTAATATATCCTTTTTTTGATGCCTATGAATCATTGTCTAAACGTAGGTATTGAAAGCCTTATGGTTTGTTTTAGTAATTTCTGTCTACTTTACAATCAAGTGTCTTGTTTCATCTTCTTATATCCTGAGAACCTATTCTAATGCTGTGCTTGTTTTTCAGTCCAGACGAATACAAAATGAAGGAAGGATTGTAAATTGGAAATTGATTTTGCATGGCACTGCTACCCAGCCTGAACATATGAAGCAGCCACGTGTATATACATCCTACAATGCTGTGCAAAATGACAGAAGGGGAGTGGAGAAGATGACAGACTTTGTAGAGGTAGTGTTACATTAATTTTTTTCCTTATGCATTTTTCAATTTATAAGAAAACGTTATTTTTTCCTAGTAAGACATGTATTCATTCTGTATTCATTTCATCTAGCCCCTGGCCACTTTTGAATTGTGTATCCTAATTTTGTCCATGTCAAAAACTGGTATTTTTATTAGTCTCTGTTTTCATATACCAAAATATAAGGGGTTTAGGATGGTAACAGGATGTTTCTACTCAAGCAGGGAAATCTGTAGCTGGTGCAATTGAGTGACATAAGGAGAGAGAAAGATACCTTTGACAGACACACTAAATTTATGTAATTCTACTGAGAACAAGTGTTGCACCCAAAAGGAGCTTTGCCTGTTTCCAGGGAGTTTAGAAGGAAGTTTGTAACAAAAGTCAAAAGTCAGGGAGTCACAGATTCAGGTAGTTTGGTTCAGTGGATCTGTTGCTGCCTGCTTTTTGATCACCCCTTCTTTACCCTTTAGGCAGAACACTGTAAACATAGAGGCAGAGTGACAGCGGGTTTCAGGATGCACAGAAAGGCAGTATTGTACAATTTCACAGTGCTTGATTTTGTCAACAGCTTCAGAATTCTTTATTAGTCCCATCACATCAAATTGTCCCCCCTTTAGGTAATTAGGAATTAGGATATCCATAAAGTATAGAGAGTTGGTTAAACTCTCTTGCTCAGACAGGTTATGAAAGAGAAAAATGAGGGAGACATGACTATGGTCTTTAAATACATGATAAAAGTGTCCTCAGGTCTGACACCTGGAAGAGAGTAAACTGGAAGAAAGTAAAAGTGGATCCACAAAGTACCATAGGAGAAGATGGCTGGACATGGTAGAGAACAGATGAAGATAACATGAGTGAGCGTTCAGTTGGAAAGACAATCTTAGGGTAAACAAGGAAGCTATACAGCCACATACTTCTGTTGAGGAAGATCATGCCTCTCACCAACTGCTCTGTGCATCTGCATTTGGATTGGTCTTTCAAAGTTTCCAAGGTGTCAGGGCTATCCATTAGCTGTACTTCACTGTCTTTTTCTCATGTGAGATCATCTACAGAGAAGGTTGTATGGAAGTACTGGTTCAGTCCTTTTCATATGGGTATGTGGCACAGTCAGAGCTGCCATCAGCACTCCATATATATTTCCTTTATTTAGACTCTGAGGAGTTGTGTCCTGTGGTACAACCAGATATATCTCTTAAGACTGGGACCAATTTTGGTATAAAATGAGATGTTGTATCCTGCCAGTGAGGAATCTGAATTTGTAACTACCTATCTTGTGGGGGGACTTGATACTTTATACAATACAGTTCTTTTGAGAGTTTGTTTTGGTCGACAATGGTCTAGCTGTTTTCTAGATCCCAGGTGATTCCTGAGTGGAAAAATACCATGTGCTAACATGTAAATGGAGATCCCTAACCAGAGCAAACCTAAATCTGGTCAGTTTTACATCGACACCTAACCTTTTTTTATGTTAATCTGTGTTCTAGGACCATACCACATTGGAGAATCTGAGTGAAAAACCCAAAGTCACAGAATATACCAGTAGCAGCAATGACAAAGCAGAAGATAAAATCCCATCACAGGCTATGCTACATTTACTGCAAAGTGCTTTCAGCAGACAGATGGATCAGAAGCGACTGCCAAAGAAGACTGCAAGTGAGAAGTTAAATATTCCATATGAACACTTGTATCAAGCCCTCAAAAAATTGAACAAGCCTTCCCAGTTGAGAGGCTCAGAAGAAAGTCTGTACAGTGACTACGTTGATCTTTTTTACAATGCCAAACCTTACAAGCATAGAGATGATAGACTGCTGCAAGCCTTGGTTGATATCATAAATGAAGGAAACTAAACTGTAGGGTATGGCACTGAGTTGGAAATATTCGTTCTCCCCACCTGTAGTTTTTTTTTTCCGAAGTCTATGTATGCTCTAGTTGTGTGATTGCTGCTTTGATTGCTTCATATCTAATACCAATATCAAGGAAGGGAAAAAACAAGTGTGAGGGGATAAGGCAGGAAACTGACACTTTTTAGTAATATCTTTTTTAAAAGCCTTTCTTCATTCCCATCAGCATAGAATTGCCCCCTCAGGCATGAAATGCAATATTATTCCCCTGAAAACCCTAATGCTCTATTTTAAACAATTTTCACATTACTTATTCTTCCACCCTCTTCACTTAAGCATGCAGTAGGATTCAAAACCTGAATTACTAAGCAGTTTTGAACCAAACTGCCAAAGCTATGGGGATATATTCTTATCCGTGGATTTGTTGTGAATATTGCAGTCTCTGTTATATTTGTCATTTATTCCTATTTAATACTTGCAGCCAGTACTGCTTCCGTCACAGGTGCTTTGTTCCTCCTCCAAACAACAATGCTCCCTTGCTCTTCTGTTCTCCTGTAAAGGAACATCTGGGAGGCTGGAGCTGGACTGGGGCATCAGTGAACACTGATGAAGTTATTCACAATTTAGACTACAGACAGACATACACTAATATAAAAGAGTCCCAAATGAGGTGTCCCAGACCATGGGATGGCATTCTCTCCATCTAACTTTTAAGTACCCAAGTGAAGTGCCTGAATCATGAGCCTAGAATTTCTAGGCAGTGTGTAGTTAATGAGGACAGAGTCTCCTATATAGATAGCACTTCAGAGCACTTGGCTTTCTTTACACCTGTTATGAATTACCTGATGGAGAACTGATATATTTGTGTCAATTATATCAGTTTTGAGGACCTCCTACCTGTGGATCCTCAGTTAGGTTTCTGAAGTAGCGTAACTGCCTTCTGAGGTGGCTACACCTTGCAGTAGTCAGAAGAGCAAAGCTGGAATCACTTTGTCCTTTCCTTGAACTGTGACCAAGGTAGATCAGAAAAGGTATCTGTGGTATATTGAAACACTTCCCAATTATCTAGGAAGCCAAGGCAGAATTGATGGGGAGAGGTGTGAGATTAAAAAAAATACCCTGAGAAGGATGTGCATGGAATGTGGAGTGGGAGGGAGAGGAATAGAAAGAAAGAGAAAGTGGAAGAGGATGAGACAGGTGCTGTCAGAAAGCAGTTAGAGTTACTGACTCCCTAACTTTACCAGACAAGCGGTTTTCCACACATACCTCTTTAAAGAGAGAGTCAACAGTGACATATTATTTTTCTTTTCATAATTGAAAAAAAAAGAAAAAAAAAAAAGAAAGCCATGTTAGATGCTCAGAAATTGTAGGGGATCTAGAACAAGGAAATGAAGATTTCCAGGGGATAGTTATCTCGTTACAGTGCTAAAGAAAATCCAAAAAAGTGCTGACTTCTTTTTACTTTTCTTCCTCTCTCGTCTACTATTGCAATGTGTTCTACAGACTCCCTAGAATTATTTGATTCTTCTTCACTGTCTATTCCTTAAAATGACACAAGTGTCTCCAAGACAGGAATTTAACATTTTGCTCATAATTCAGTTTGGATAGAGATTTTTCAAACTTCAGAATAAATTCTGTAATTTAAAGGTAAATCCCTGCAGTGGTCCAAATCAGAAAGCTTTCTTTTGCTGTCCTTTATGCAAAAGCTTTCTGGCAATGCATAAATAATGAACAAGCAAAACAAGAAAATTTCTAATTGCTGCTATTACAGAGGGAGAGCACTTATTTTCACTAATGTTTAATTTTCAGAATATAACCATCTGGTGAGGTAAGGACTACTTTTAGTCCTGTGCCATGGAGCTCAGAGGCTGGTTCCCTCAGATAACAATTAATTTAGCCAGTCCTTATTCAGGTATATTGCAGTGAGGAAAGTACTAGCAACACTCCATCAGACCTGAAAGAAATTTTCAGGTTAAAAGGGTGGGAAACAAAAGACCCTCCTTTGTTTTAAGATCAGTTCCTATGCTGTAGCGAGAGTTTCACCAGAGGACAAGTTTAAAATCTCTGTTGAATGTTTCCAACCCAGATCAGCTTGTACAGAAGTAAATTATTTTTATTGTTAGTCTTTCCTTGGTGCCTGTGTGGGTTTTGTGAAAAATGTAAAAGTAAAAAAAAAAGTTTTCTCTCAGAATTTTAAATTATATTTTCGTTACAGGTATTTATAATATAGCAAAGATTTTATTGAACAGACAGAATTTTAAAAGGCATAATAAATTATATTGAAGAACCAGATTTTTTCTTGGGAAAGAGACAATTTCATCCAATAAAGGTATTTTTTAAAAGGCATGTTACAATAGCAACTGCAACATGTATGTGATGTGATGTTAAAATTTGTCTACTAGTAGCATAATACAGTGTGTTAGCAGAGCTCAGTGTGTGGTCTGAACATTTGTAAAAAAACCAGTAAGATGAAGTCGAGTTATTGACTTAAAAGGACCGGGAAGTAGAGTTTAGAGTGAAAGACAATGGCTTGAGGAAATAACCAGAGATTGAGTGAAAAAAATGTGTAATGTATAGAAGACTAAGACTTTCAGGAGGTTTCTTCACTGAGAACACTCACATGGTTACTTTTCACACCTGCAGCCAAGTAAAATTTGCTGTGGACATCAGTGACACCAACACTGTCTGTAATTCACACTTGGAGGCTCTAAATTACCACATTCTGCCTATTTCACATACAGATGTGTGTCAGAAGCACTCTAATGAGATAATACAGCAGAATGGCTCAGGGGGTCAAATTAAACACAGAGGTCTTCCACTTCCTTGCATGAAAGCAGGAGCAGTTGAAATATATGTTGTTCCCTTTCACAACCACTCACATTTCAAAGTCAGTAGAGAAACAAGCCCTTACACACCCTTGTATACTGGAAATAGTTGTGGGGAACTGCTGTTTGGGGTAGCAGTTTGCTGGTCTATGCTGAGGAGTGGGCTCTGTGGGCACTGCGTAACAATACACACAACTTGGGGTGTTCCCTGTGCTGTTCCAACCTATACTGATGCCCAGATGTGACCAGGAAGCTGCAGCCACCTCCATGGAACCCCCTTCTCCCATTGTTACCCTGTAAGGACATTGTGTTTGAGCAAACAGATATGAATGACTCTGCTTTCTAAAGCTTTAACTTTTTGTGGAACTTACAGATCATACCCAGATTTAATTTGCTTCTCCAGTCTCAACTAACCACTGCTCAATTACAAAATCTGCTTTGTCAAATGCCCTAAGGACAATTACAACACTTTCTGTGCTTTCACAAAGATAAATTTCTATAGCAGAAATACTTTTAGTAATTGTACATAGAAAATTGATTTCTGAAGTAGCATTAAAAAAAGAAATCTAAGTCTACATTAGAGCAAATTACCTTCCACACTAAACAATGATTTTCTTTCAGTTTGGCTGGGTATTGAAGTATTATGCTGCATTTAAACTTTCTAGCTTTACCTGCTTTTAGTTACCCAAGCAGAGTTTCTAGTCAATCCCGTCTTGTAGCTCCAAACTTGTAAATTTAGTTTTCTTAACTCTCCCAAAGGCACTTCACTCTGAAAACAACCATAAGCGCTTTCAGTAAATAGAAAGCTATTTTAAGAGAGAAAAGGGGAACTTAGAAATATAATATTGGCTCTAGTATTGTATTTATTACTGCATTATCTTAGTGCCAGAAATTAGGAGAGGACATAGTCTGTTTACTAAAAGAGCACAATCATTGGAAGGGGAAACATCTGATTATTGCTTCTGAGCTCTTCCATAACTTGGTACAGATCACTCTGTGGAGGTGTCAGCCACACTTAAATCCGTGAGCATCAGAGCAAATAGGAGGAGCTGTCCTGTCCCTGAGAGACTCTGCCACTACAGTTTTCCAAACACTAGAAATGTAGGGAAAGTTGTCTTCTGAGTTAGTTCAGCTCTGAAAATAGTCATAGCTGAAAAATCACAGTTGCTTTTATGCAACACTAGCTTTGCTTTTATGCAGAGTACCTCCACAGCCTAAAACCTTTCTGTTTGATCAAATCTTTCCTTTCAGGAAGTCTAGTTCCAATGCTCCAAGGAGGCATGCCATTCACAGCAGCATTTCAGAAAGGGAAAACTCTAGAAATGTGTATTTTGCTCTGAATCAATTGCTTGGCTAGCTAACATTTCTAACTGCAGATAGAAAAGGTTCAAAACCCAACCCCAGCAGGGCACTAATAGAGATAATTTCTGTAAACATTATTCTATTTAATTACACAAGTACTCATTAAAAATATCCCTTCTCTTATTGCAGTTTGTGAGGATAATGTAACCAGACAGAATCAGGAATTTTGCTTCCAGCAAAGCAGTAAATGGCAAAAAAAATAGGTCTAATGTGTTCCAAGTCCCACTAAGATACCAGACAAAAATAAATAGATAATATGTGAAAGTGGGTGTTTATCAGGAAAATATATCTTAATGGTTATATCATTTCAGCCATTTGACTAGCTCCAATCAAATGTAGCTAAGCATAAATCTCTTTCTTTCTGGTGTCATATTCTTTCCCCAAAAGAATGAATTGGCTGCTGTTACATGTAGCATTTTGTTTGACTACAGCTACATTATCAGGTCAATGTTTCAGACCATAAACATGCAGCATAATGCAGTGCCATATATTCTGATAAGGAAATGCACTTAGAACTAAGGGCAGGCAGCTTTGCATATGCTGATGCACAAAGTGCTCATGTGAAATAGATCTATAAAGGTTAGGCAAAGAAGAGAGCCATATGTCAGCTCCATCAGACCTGGCAAATTACTGCTCCACTTCAGAATGGTGGTGGTGGGATGCAGAGCATCACAGACACCTGGGAAGGCAAAGTGACGTTCAGTTCCACAGTTCAACAGGGAGCTCAGCTTCCTTCATGTTAATTCACAGTTTGTGAGTTACATACTGAAAACTGAGGATTCGGTAAGAACTTGTAGCTATGAGATTCTCCTCTTTTGCACTGTATTTCTTATACCCTACCTCAAAGTGGTGCAACATACTTACATGAAACTTTTCTGAAAATACCTCTAGATATTAAAAACACTGCTTAAGCAGTGAGTTTCAGGCATCAGGCTGTGTGAACACAATGCTTTCACTTTTACATAGAAAAAATATCCATGTAAAGACTCTTCAATGGCAGAACATAGCAACTCTTAGGAGGAGCAGCAAGAAGGAAGAAGGGGCAGCGCTAATTTGCTAGAACAGAGTTTAAAGCTAAATTTCAGCTTGGATTTTTTATCGCAGTAGTATTGATACTGCAGGTTGTTTTGGAGGGGGACACAGATTTGCTAATCCCTTTAACAGCTGGAATACATTTTGCTAAAGAATTCTGTTTCTACAGTTGTGCTAATGGAAAAATAACGCTACTCTTATTATGCAGAAGATAACCATAACTCTGTAGGGAGCTTAGAACTGTCTAGACAGGTAAGTAATGCTGGCTTTGTAACACAACAGGAAAGTGTGTATGGGGCTTGGTAAACGCAGGATCTGGGGTCTCTAGTGAAAACAGTGCAGTCAAGATTCCTTTGTGACTTTGAGCATTGAATTTGGAACTCTTCAGGGAAGAGTAATTATAGTACTCTGAATATTTATTTATGTTTTCTTTAAAATTAACAGCTGTGGTCTCCTTCAGAGCACCTATCGGATTCAGAGGTTATTCTGAGTTACACTATGGAGGAGCCTGTCTGACTCCCAGTGTACATGGCGGCTTAGCTGGGAATCACACTCCTAATTCAGGTGCTGAATTTACGTGTCTAAAGTTAGGGAGTGAGAAGGTTGTCCTCATCTCTTCCCCTCTCTTGCTCCCAGGCTGGTGCTCAGCTGGGCTGGGCACCCCTTTTGCAAAGCTGGGCTGAAGCTGTTGCCCATGCGTTGAGACAATGCGACTCTCTAGATCAGTGGTGGCTACATAAAGTTTTACAAGGCTCTCCCATTTCTGTCCAAGATTGTTTTCTGCAAAGACCACCTGTGATGCCCCAGGCTGGAGGAAAACCAACTCAGAAAACAAAAGGCATTCTTCACTTTAGCAAGTCAACTAATCATGTACTTCAGGTGATGTAAAACCATTAAACTTGTGCTTAAACTTATTTACTTGCTTAAATCACTCTCCTGTCCTGTTTTAAGCATATGGATGGCATGAAGTACCTGACTGAGCACTTGGCTGAAACCCGAAGGATTGCTCCTTTGTGGTACTTCTGCACGGAAAAGGGGGATATGATGTCAAAGTTCTGCTCAGTTATTGCAAATATCTACTTGCAATTCTATATTAAGTGCATGAGTCATGCCTGGATTTCCATACAGTGTGCCACTGAGTTTCATGAGTTGCTTACCCTGCAGTGTACTGGGTCTCAACCTGGTGTGGTGAATCACCTTCCCTCTGGGGAGTGCATGCAAAACCTTCTTTATCGGGGAAACAACACTTGCAGAGACCCTGGCAAGCCTTGTGCATTTGGAGACCTTACATGTTCTTACTAAACATTGGATGTTC
Source organism: Cephalopterus ornatus (assembly GCA_013396775.1). Classification (NCBI taxonomy): domain Eukaryota; kingdom Metazoa; phylum Chordata; class Aves; order Passeriformes; family Cotingidae; genus Cephalopterus; species Cephalopterus ornatus. The sequence continues at coordinate 31,707 of VZRE01016490.1, forward strand.
AGACATTTTGACCCCTTGTAACCTGACTCTTCTTATGAAGTTCAGGGAATGGTCTCCATTTATAAGAAGCTAGACCTTAGTATATTGTAATAATTAATTCAGTTTCCTGTTATGGGGCTGTACGGGTGCATCAGGATTGAAGAACAGTCTGAAGACACATGCTTTGTCATAAATTCTGAGTAACTCCACAGTGCTCACTCCAAATGCTCTCATGTACCTGAGAAATGAGAATAGATAAAAATAATGTGAGTTGGATATTATTCCGTGGGGTAGAGGAAAGGAAGAGAAAAGAAAAAGATGACAGATTAGAAACATACCCAGTCAAGAAAGAGTGCATTTTGTGCTTTTCCATTCTCTTTATTCAAGCAGTTCTCATCTATAGTAACCTAGCTTCAAAGGACAAATTTTAGAGATCTTTCTGCTGCTCATGCTGATGAGTCAGATATGGTTTGCTTTGTGACAGAATTAATTGCTTTCTTGATCTCTCATGTCTCTCTTTCCTATCAGAATTCTAATTATAAAATCCAAAGCCCTGCATTTCCAGCTATTCAAGGTTTATCAGCTCTGCAGTTTGTGTTAATGAGCTCAGTTCCTTGACTTCACTCCTGTAATTTTATACTAACTGGGAGTCTAAATCATCATCCATTTTTAGGAACAGTCTTTAGGAACATGCACTTACCTTTAGAGATGCTTAGAGTTTACTTTTCTCAGAAAAGCTAACGGTAATTATGTCAGCTCAGCTTGTTGTTCTGATCAAAAACTCTGCATATACCTATCAGAAGCATGAGCACCACACATTCTTGTGAAGGTGGGCTGATGGAAGAGTTTGCCTTTGCTGAAACTTTTAAAGGAAACAAAGGGAAGGAGGAGCCCAACTTCCTTCACCTTTCAAACGCATCTGAGGACCTAAATCCCTTTGAATCTTTTCCCAAACCCAGTCCATATTGCATCTCTCTGTAACAAAATATCCCTGTGTGGATTGCCAAGTTCGATTATGCACTAAACTGAGTGTCATAACCTTCTGTCAGCTCAAAGCTGAGGCTCAGCCTCCAAATGTCTTCTGTTTGCATCTGCAGCCTGTGGAGTCATACAATTAGTTTCCATGTGTGTGTGGGAGTAACAGTGGAAGAGGAAGAAATTTGATTTACTGCACTGCACACAGGATTGCACCTCATGTTGAGATCACCCTGGCTCTGTGCATCTGATCATCTCCTCCTTTCCTGAATCACACCAGTGGAACTGATCTGCTCAGGCTCTTCCATTTCATCAGTCAGTACTGCTGTCACTAAGAAATAACCAATTAACAACCTCATAGGAATTATACATGTAAAAACAATGAGTTTTTTGCTACACAGAGACATCCTCTTTGCCCTCAACCCTCACTGAATGGTTGAAGGCATGTTTCCTTTAAGGACTACCCACGTGGAAGTGATCACACGATGTACAAGAACTTAGCAAAAGTGTGTCTTTTTCCCTAACCTTGGAAAGCTGGAATAACCTGTGAAACACTGAGTAATTCTTGCAGTGTTAGCAGAAGCAGGTGGTATTTCACTCTTCCCAACCTGAGGTGTCCTGCCAAAATGCCCAGATAAAAAGTAATTTCTCCCTGCTGATCTCTACCCTACCTACAGTCACCGAAGATTTCATGGCTGCTCGGCAGTGTTTTCTGGTAAGGCTTGTGCAGGTGCACTTATTGTCAATGAAACAGTGATGCTGTCAGTGTAGCTCATATTAATTCTCCAAATAAAATTTTCACCAAAACATTCTAGCAATCCAAATATTTCTTACCTCTTTTACATTTAAGTAGACAGACTGTGTTTTGTATGCCAGTGCATTTTTGTTGCAGAGAAATTAATGACAAAGCCCAGCATCTCATGCATTTAATTCTCATTACCATCACTAGGATCTGCACAATGTTTGTAAGCTTTGCAGGTCCTGTACCATGTGGGAATGTACTGGTTCCCTCATAGGTACCAAAGCAGACCCCAAACTGTAACCAACCTGAAAAAAAAAAAAGACATCCTCAGGACTAGAAACCTGTAAATCAGCCAAGAGCTGTGAGATGTGAAATAGAACTACCCAGATTGAAGGTCATGGTCATTCTCCTCTGGAATTGTGCATAATATGCACGTGGGTGTATCTCCATATAAATCAGTGTAAAGCATCACTAACTCCTCCTTTGGGTAGCATTAGTTTTCCTGCAGTGACAATGCATCACACTTGTTTGTAGACAACTGGAGAGTAGGGTGCCACAGCCCCCTTGTTCCAGCACCTCTCCTGGTTTTCATTTTTTCCCATCCCACAGGTGGCCAGGAGAACGATCATAGAATCATAGAATATGCTGAGTTGGAAGGGATTATCAAGACCAATTCCTGGCCCTGCACAGGACACCCCAGGAGTCACACCGTGTGCCTGAGGGTGTTGTTCAAATGCATAAAACACCCCTGCCTTGTCTCTGACCCTGTTTGGGAGGTGACCATTTTCATCCTGTAATGGGCTGATTTTTTTCTACATTGCCTTTTTGCCATTAATGTATTTGAAAAATCTCTTTGTAGATGAACACCAGCACTTCAGCTCATTGGAAAAGTAACACAGGAGGAGCAAGATCACCTTTTGTTTACCCCGGAGGAGGGAAGGCTGAGTCATGTTCGGATACATCTCATGTTTAATAGCTTGCTGTGCCATCTGTATGACTGCTGCTCAAAAGCCTTTTGATCCAGGGTTATTCTTGGCACACCCTAAGTACTACTGCTGACAAATAGGTTACTTGGAAGCCCGTCAGCCAGATTAAAATGTTATTTATGACATTTTTAGATTCAGGTAATATATGAATCCGCAGTGCTGCTTTTCTCTGCTTGATAATACTCTGGCTTTATCCTGATAAACACAGCCTGAGCAAGGTGAAGCTGTGCTGTATGAGACAGCTGACAGACAAGATGTGTGGGACAATTCTTCCTCTGAGCAGACTGGAGTAGGAAGTAAGAAGAAGGTGAAGGCAGGGTATGGGTGTAAGACAACAAAGGGTGTTTGTTGGAGATTTCTTTGTGCATATAGATCCAGCCAGTCCAGCAGTAACAGCAGCAATCATCACTCCCTGTCACTGTCCAGTTACCCGACAGCTGTTCTTACAATTTGGAGCTGCAAAGACCACACCTGTGGTTATGGCATTCGTGTTTGGTCCTCTTGACATTACTTAAGCATAAGCAGAAAATATGGAGGAGATGGAAACATGGTCAGGCCCCTTGCAATGAATATAAAGAGGTTGTTAGAGTGAGCAGAAATGAGATGAGAAAGGCCAAGGCACGACTGGAATTCAATCTGACCAAGGATGTTGAAAACTGTCTGAAATTCAACAAGGGAAAATGCAGGGTCCTGCATGTGGGGAGGAATAACCCTGGGCTCCAGGACAGACTGGGGGCCAACCTCCTGAAAAGCATGTCTGTGGAGAAGGGCCTGGATGTCCTGGTGGACAACAAGCTGTCCCTGAGCTAGCAGTGTGTCCTGGGGGCTAAGAAGGCCAGTGGGATCCAGGGGTGATTAGGGGTCATTAGGGAGAGCATTAGAGAGTCAGGGAGGGGTTCCTACACTTCTACTCAGCCCTGATGAGGCACATCTGGAGTGCTGTGTCCAGTTCTGGGCTCCTCAAGACAGACATGGAGCTTCTGGAGCAGACACAGAAAGGGGTAACGATGATAATTAATGGACTGGAGCGTCTCTCTTACAAGTAAAGGCTGAGGGAGCTGGGCCTCTTCAGCTTCAAAAAAAGATGACTGAGAGGGGACCTTATCAGTGTACAAAAGCATCTAAAAGGAGGGTGTCAGAGGATGGACCAGATTCGTTTTGGTGGTGCTGAGCAGCAGGACAAGAGGCAGCAGGCAGAAACAGATGAACAGGAATTTCAACCTGAACTTGAGGAAGAACTTTTCTGGGAGGGTGAAGGAGCCTGAACAGATTGCCCAGAGAGGATGTGGAGTCTCCCTTACTGGAGATTTCAGAACTGTCTGGACACAATCCTGTGCCATCTGCTCTGGGATGACCCTACCGAAGTAGGGAGGTTGGACAAGATGACCCACTGTGGTCCCTTCCAAATTGACACATTCTGTGATTCTGTGAATGACTTGCTTTCTTCTGCTGTGAACAGAAAGGCTACAAGCTTTGCTGGGAGCTTCCAGCTTTCAGAGCTCCTGGTCCCTGGATGCTGCTCAGCAACTTCCTTGACACAGCTCTGCTTTCTGCTCAGGATAGGCAAAGAAACCCACACCCTCTGCTGTCCAGACACAGAATAATCCTCACTTCCTTTGCTGGTCCTTTGAAAGGACAAGGGTACCTGCGATTTTGAACGGACAGGTCCCTCCCTTGGTAGGTCTGCCCGAGTCCCTTCTTTCTATCCAGAGATTTTCCAAAAAACGACGTGTGTGAACACCTACAGTTTTCTGATGACCTTCTTGTTAATACCGGGCAGCACCTACTGTGGTTAGAAGGATTCCAGGGTGTCTGGCAGAGAGAGCAAACCGGGGAAAAAGACTATGATAACATGGAGGATTTATCCTTGACCATATTATGTGGAGGAATTAATATTTTTTACTATCTGTTTTTTCCTGTGAACTTGAATGGATTACTCCTTACGGGCTTCGATTTCCATCATATATTTGTCCACTGAGATAAAAAAAAAGTCTGGCGATCTTTTTGCCATCTTTTCTGCCTTTTAAAAGAATTTAAAAGGTCTTGTTGCAGCTGCGTGGACATGTCAAGTGCCTGGAAAGACACTTCCTTCATGCTGTTGTATTGCTGAAGATCAAAACAAGGTACGTAGACGTAAGTGTGATAGAAATAAATTTGTAATACAACCTGAATTATCTGACAGTGCTGTCAGGAAGAAGTTATTGAAGCCCAGGAATACTTTTAAAAAGTTTTTAAGAATGGAGTAGCGCTAACAAAATGGGAAAAGAATACTCAATTCCTACTGCAGCTCAAATCGTGAGCCATCAAAGAGCCCATGAGGTTTTGGATCTCTAGTGCCCCTCCTTTTACTGTTGGTTAAAGCATTACTGCTGTGCTAGCCATGTGACAACATGTGCAATGGATAAGAGGGATGCCATCATCTGCAATGGGTTTTCCCATTTTGTTTTTTTTTGTGGTGGGTTTTCCAGGAGATTCAGCATCTGCTGGCTAAAGGAAAGA
>VZRE01016492.1:0-31838 GCA_013396775.1 Cephalopterus ornatus
CTCATGTTCAGCTGCTCTTGACCAGCACCTCCAGATCCTTTTTTTCCACTGGGACACTTTCAGCTACTCCTCCCTCAGCCTGTGGTGATGTCTGGGGTTTCTGTGACTCACGGACAGGACGGGCCACATGGCCTTGTTGAACCTCACAACATCGGCCTCAGCCCATTGATCCAGACTGTCCAGATCCCTCTGCAGAGCATTCCTACCCTCCAGCACATCAACATTCCTGCCCAGCTTGCCATTGTCTCTGAAATGGCTGAGGGTGCCCTTGTCCAGATCATTGAGAATGATATTAAACAGAATTTAGTTAACATTTTGTTCCAGGTGGTAGACAAACAAAACACTACTTTTTTTCTGGAAGCACAATATAGAGTATTAACAACATGAAAATAAGAGAAAAGAAGGCCTAGACAGAGGACAAGCATAAAACGTGACTTCAGGCTGTGTCAAGTTACAAGTAAATTTTAAAAATGCAAACATAATACAAATACTTCTTAGAAATATGCTGAACATTTCGATATAAATGCAAAGAGACATTCAACACGTTCTTAACTGGAAACTTACCTTTTAAAACAAGGTTTCTGACATCCAGAGCAGCCAGGAAATGCTGACTCCACTCTCTGTGATTGAATGCCCCAAGACACACTATTCTGGCATACTCATCATGGAATCCCAAAGCAGACTGGAGCCAGGATATTGATATATGGGGTAAGGACTGAACTTTATATGGGAGTTTTTGGTTTGCTTTTAAATAAACACACACACACAACACCACAATATTTTGCAGTTTTATAAGATTTTCTGTCATCTTTACTTTATATTCCAGGGACATAAAGTAAAGAAAATTAGTAACCTTATAAAACAATGCAATATTGTTGAAAAGGGGTGGTGGTGGAGGGAGAAAACTTACCCTTAATAGGCCTGCTCCATTCTGCAGCGGGGTTCTGTGGTATGTGTGACATCACCAGTCTAGTGTTTTCTAGTGATGTCACACAGAGAGGGAGTTGGTGATCTCCAGCTGCTTTGGACATCAGATACCTAAAGAACAGAGATCAACAACTTCTTCAATTCAGATACAGATTAATATTGAATGTTCTTAATATCTAATTTGTGGGCCAAACACTAAAATTTCAGACACTTCCAATTTTAACTGAATAAGAATGCATGATGGGAGTCTGTGTTCATACTTGAAAATACTTTGTTATATTCTAAAGTAAAAGTTCCTCAAAATCAGTATCTTGTATTTTACCTTCAGCAACATCATTCCGAATATTATAAATATATATCAAAAGCTAGCCTCTGATGTTATTTGAAGACTGGGACTAAATGTAGTTAGGAAGAATGACTTGTAGCAAATTATAAAACACATACACTCATGACACCTTTTAATTTTATTTTTGAGCATTTACCAGCAACTAATGAAAAATCGTCAGACTTCAGCTTGCACACCCATGACCTAGATATCTGATCACATCAAACTGTATCCTAAAATGGTATCTCATATTCTCTTCTTATACACTGCAAACAAATAAAGTAAAACAAACAACCAACAACAAAACCACAACCTTGCTACCAAGACTCTCTTTGTCTCCTGATTTAGTTCACTATTATGAAATGGTTTTTTATTCAGATCTTTAGACACATGTTCTAATTTTACTTAGGCAAAATTACTACAAAATCATCGAGTTGATCCATCCACCACATTTTTTAAATATATAAACCATAAAAACACAAGAGAAAGTTTATTATCAGCACGATCTTACTATTGTTTTGAACTTGATTCAGAACAGTGACATTATCCAGCACTGAATTGTCACATTTTACTCCTCATTGGAAGACCTTCTAGTTACTAACTAACTTATACTTCTGCAACTTACAAAGAAACAGGATGGACATAGTATCTGAAACTATTTACAAAACAAGCTATGTCTTTTAAGTTGTTATGATCTTACTTAACTCCCTCTCACATAGCTGAATATTTTATCTTCTTAACTCTGAATACACAAATACTTCTCTATTCTTCAGCTGAGCATCTTAAAATCAGCTGTTTTGTTAGAACAGTGTGCTGACAGGAAAGCCTTGAATTATTTCCTCAAAACAACAACTGACCAAAATCCAGAGCACTGTGAAATGTTCTCAATACACAGTAGTATCTCTGTGACAAAAATGTTCCAGTTTAAATGTATGAGGCACATTCATCTCTGATGCAGAACCCACACTTTCACATTTGGAACTGTAGAAACCTATGTGATGAAAGTGGCTTAAAAAAAAGCTTGTTTGCATATATTTATTGGATGTTTAGTCAGCCACACAAGGAAAGGCATGAAAGATCAAGAGAAAAAGGTTGTGAAAAAAGTAGCCAAAAAAGACAGAAAACTGAAGGAGCTAAGATAAACCAAAGACTGGGAAAAAAATATTGAAAGCTTGTGAGATAAGCCAAAGTCGGAAATATCAGAGAAGACAAATCAAATATTCTGGAGAAGATTTCAAAAATCGAAGCATAAAATTGGCATTATTCATCCACATTATGCAACTAAATACTACAAAAGCACCACATCTTCAATGTACAGGATGTAAATGTGTAAATTTCAGTCTCAAAATTCGACATTTTGGGCTCATATTAGTGTTTTTAAGAGATGCAGGGAAGCCACAGATAAGCAATAACCAACTATTTAGAAATTAGTAGAGTACCAAACAAATTTTTGGGATAAAGAATGGAAAAAGAGAACATGTTACATACACCACAGATGAAGATGCATAGTAACATAGAACCTAGGCTTAAATAAAAAGAAAATGTTTCAGTTGCAAGACTTGAAGCATGTATATCAAAATTCTGTTATTCTAAGTATTTATAGGAATAAATACTATAAATAATAAATAATAATATATAATAAATAATTTGCAGCTCTTAAGAGCTGCAAATCTGCAGTTTAAACCTCCCAGCATCTGTGCATACACAGATTCCTCAAACTATAGTATTTTTTGTTTGTGTGTACGCTTATGTAAATGTAGTAATGCTGAAGAAAACAAGTATAACCGAAACCTCTTTACATGCAAAAGTCTCAAGCATGGTATATATCTTACTGGGGAGGGAAGAAGAGGCCAGGAGAAGAGGAGGGAGGAATTGGGAGAAGGAAGTCAACCTCCTCATAAAAATGGAAGCAGATTAAACCCAATAATACAAAAGTTTCCACGGGGCCCAAATGAGAAGACATAGTAAATTTTTCCACTTTATTGTTTATAAAGTTGAAGTCTGATCACTAAAATATCAGTAAGAGCCCTAACCTATTTCTGACGGTTACATGAATTTCTACTGAAGGGAAGTTCTTCTTGAAGTCCCTGTAGAGTCTTGTCTAAACAGTTTCCCTAGCAAATATTTTCAAACATATGACAGTATTTCCCCATTTTTTCACTGAACAGAGAGGAGTATTTTATAAACTTCTTTTAATAAATGAACGATTTTGCATTATTTTTGTCATATATTAACATATTTTAAAATAAAATGTAGCAAATTAATTAAAAAAGCTAGAAAACAGTCTCTTTGTTTAAATTCTTACACCTTGTACAAACAAATTCAACAGCAGCTTGTTTGGAACATCAAAAAAAGCAGACATGGAAAATATTATGTTCCATCCTGGATCAATGTATTCCTTTGACTAGCCTCCTAAATTAACTTATGTCCGAGGTTCTAAATATTTCTGACCTGAACCAGTGGGTTTTTCTCTCTAAATTTTCAGGTGGCCTCTGAAATACGTATTTTTGCAGCAGATATGGACTTGAAGTTGCAGAAAACCTCAGCTTGTTTTCAGCCCTTTTGACTCACCTGCCTAAAACATATATCCACTCCCAAAGATAGACAAAAGACATTTACCTGTCATAGCACTTTCTAATTTAACTGTCTAACCTCCAGGAAAAAATAGCAGAACTGAAAACCTTTATAAGGGAAGTCTTTACTTTTTTGTTACGAAGCGAAGAACATCAGGGTGTTACAGACATCCATAAACAATTAAATCTTCAATGCATTTTCTCCAAACCCTAATTAGTTGTTAACGTGGCATATGTCCTTTGACTTAGTAATTCTTTCCTTAACCTTTGTCTGACTTTTTTCTCCCTATAGGGAGAGAGTGGTCTCCTTCTCAGGAAGGTAATGCCCTTTATCCATTTTAACCTTCTCAACTTAGCTATGGGAATTCCGGGCTCCAGCTTCCCTTCTCAATCCCTGGACAGCAATTCATTAACCGATCATAGCTGCAGGGAATGATTCAAATCCAATGGTCCTACCAAAATAAAGTCTTGCATTTCAGTAAATAAGAAATCTTTCAATGTTCATGTTCAAATCTTACATAAAAACACTCTTACCACAAAGTTAGCTTGCAAAATGGTATCTACAAAAAAAGACTGAGGTTCATGATTTTATACAAGTATCTGAAGTCCTGTCACTTTCATACTACAAAATGTCAAGAAGGGTTTGAAAAAAAAACCTTTTTTTTTTTGCTATGATTTGCAACAGTAAAGTACATACAAAGGATCTACAAAATGGCTTAATTAACAGTTTCACACACACAAAGCAGAATTACTTCAGATCACAAGAGAAGCTGATTATCTGCAAGGCAGTAAGAAGATTTCCACTCATGCTGCAACTCCCACTGATTTGACCAGACACAGAAGACCTATGGAAAGATGGGATCCAAAATGTCAGAAACTCATAGTTGTTATCTCACATACTGATCAGGACAGGAGGTGTTACTTTACCATCTCTTCTCATAAAAGAAATTTCATGTATTAGATAGAAGTCTCTATGTTATCCTAAATACAATAGCAAAATGCTTCACTATCACATGTTTGACAAAATTATTTTTTCAGCAATACCACTCCAAGTGTGGAATTAGGCTACTTTGCATGTCTTGATTAATTTGATAGTTATAGCAAATTTCTAAGAGCTCACATTCAACTGAACAGCCATGCATATTATATATACAGTCTAAATTTTCAGCAAATAAGAGGTAAAAATGCAATAAAATCTAAAAAGAATTTTTAGCCAGTATGTTCTACTTTAGGTTTAATTGTCTATTCACTGCTTTTAATTTCACTCATGTAATTTCACACTTCTTTTTTCTATTAATTCAATTTTTACTGCCATTTTTAGTCACACTATTTTAAAATTAAAGGTTTCTAGCTTAGACATTCCTTAGGGAACCATTCTCCATCCTTTCACTAGACAGTGCACAGAACATTAAACTCAAGTCCTTTAAGTCCCCTTTCTGCACCTTTCACTTTCTGATCTCCTGTCAGGCACTCAAACAAACAGTAAATCTCACCAGTTTCTCATGTCCCTCTAGATATGTAAGACATAGTGGATATATTACACATAATACACAGAACTGTTTAGTAGCTGAAGAGATACAGTTTTTAGAGCAATCCTGATAGTCATATCACACACAACTTCACTTGTCACAAAAAGGCATTTTTCCTGTCCAAATCAGTCCCACTTTCTTTTCCCCACAGATGCTCAACCCTGTTCTTATAATGACTGCTCAGACTTTAGCAGATACAAGCACAGGTATCTGTGCAACTGCATAATAAATTGCACTAGAAAACTGATCTGGCTTAAAAAATCTCAGCAGCAGAAAAAGAGTAGTTAGGTTTACCACAGACTAACTCTCTCACCACGCAGTTTAACAAAGAATTTTGCTAGCCTCTCTCATGGAGTGGCATAGAAAATGGAAGCTTCCAGAGACACAGAGTAGGAACAACTTATTTGGCAGCAGTTTTGGCTTATGTCAGCTGAAAGCATATGTGAAATTGCAGTGTCACTTCAGAACTGTGGCTAAAGTTCAAGAGCAGAGTTGAACTCTGTTCAAAACCAAAGAACTGAGGTCAAATTTAATTCTCCTCTCTAAACAGTTACAGTGAACTAGCACAAAGCAAATCTCACAAGTGGTACAACAGACTCACCAGTAATCAATCAAAAGTGCAAGACTTTTTAAAAGGAAAAATACTACTTGTAACTAATTCAAAAGACAATACAGTGTACAAGAGTACAGAAACAAACTGTTTTAATCAACCAAGCAGATTTATTACTTCATTGTTGTAGAAGAAGCTTGTTGAAATGTCCACACTTAAAATTACTCATAGCTTTCCATTACATAATCCTGTTCTAATTTGCTTTTAACTTGCCAAACAAAAACCAGTCATGTCATTTGTTGTCTCAACCTGATGTTCTGAAACGTGTCAGATACAACCAGTCCAACTACCTATAAAAAATGAGGGAAAATAGAAAGTTTATTCATGTTAAAAAAGTGTTACAGCTCAGCTCTCTCATTATAGTCTCCACTACTTACAAGTTCTGGTAAAGGAATTCCTTTTATGTACTCTAGCATGGTCTTCTAGGAAACAAAAGGGAGGTTAGGACTAAGAAAAGGTTATATTTAAAAGTGTTACTATCAGTTAGACAAGCTGTATTTCCAATATGTGTTAGTAATTAACATAACATTAAAGCTTGCCTTGAGGATTTTTCTCAGTAGCATGTGCTAACAACTACTAAAACTGGAATTACCAAGGAGGTTAGCTGTGAAGAAGATTCCTATGGCTTTACCCAGGTCACTATTGCAAACAAAAATCAATAAAGTTACCATGAAGTAGTAAGAACTAATAAGTAAGTCACCATCTTTGGGTCAAAACAAGAAAAAAGTCCATGAACAGCATATATAAATACCAACATATTAAAATAAGCTTTCACATTAGGTCCTATCTCCATTATCAAATTAAGCCAATGTTTTACTCAATAGTCAGAAAACCTGAACAAACTTGATTCTAGATGCTTCTGAAACTGCCACTGTCTTTTGGTCAGAGCTGAAGAATAAAAACCTGGTTTTTCTCCAGTTTTTCACCTATCTACCATAATTACACATGGTGTTAGACATCAAAAGTGACATCCTAATGACTTTCCGTACAAACCAAAACCTAATTTTAGCATGTCAAATTTATGATTATTCATCTAATTTAACATCTTTCTATTTGTATGTTTGAAAGGAAAGCATGAAACTTCTCTAATAATTATGTTTTTAAAAATCAGTATATTTCACTTTACTGTTTCCTCATAACCACTTCTTCAGCAATTAATCCTAACACTTTTTCTTTACATAAAATTTCTAACAACACAAGTGCTTAGAGACCCAGAATCATGATCTGATAGGTCTATACAAGCACAAGAAAGATTGTCCTTACCTCACAACTTCCGAATGCTGAATCTTAACTCCCCTGTACTTAGGTGTTTGGTTTTTTTAAGGCGATGCAATAAGAACTAAACATAGTATTCCTGCTGAAGTCATGCAACTTACTTACATAATGACATTATCAGATTTCAGTTCAAAGAGCAATTATGACATATTTAGCATTTGTCTACCCTTGAAGAAGTCTTGTTCATATAGTTTTATTAGCAGACTAAAAGTCTCACCTACATTAAGATTATTGATATGCTGTACCATACTCTCATTTTTTGGCTTTTTCTTCTATTGTTGACATGACCTTTCTGATAACCTCTTGACATCCTTATCACAAAACCAATTTGCAATTTAGCAGCTGCAAAATAATTTCAAGATAAGGCTGGTTTTATTCCCTTAGATATTTTAACAATTATTATGCTAAGTGTCTGCACAGAAATTTGTCTTTCAGAGTCCTAATTTGTATTGCCTCTCTCCTACATCTCTCTCCTAAATTTAAAATTTTAAGAATAAACTGTTTCTGCATGAGACTGTAGACATTCACTTGAATTACAAGCAGCCTAGTTTCTAACGTTTAGAAAAAGCAACATTTTTATCTACCACCTTCTATAGAAATGCCACGAAAATGCCTAGTTCAATAAACAAAACTACAATGAAAAAAAGGAAGAAGAATTCACTAAAAAGGGACATTTAAATGAGTGCTATTTGTGTATTTAAACTTATCTACCATCTTAATTAAAATCACTGCCTCCTACAAAAGCCAAAACATATTGGATTCTCTTGTTTAACCGTTACTCATTGGAGGTTTTCAGCTGCATAGACTGAGTGACCCAGCGAACATTGGTAAAATTTGTATCTCAATCTGACATCAAAAGCCAGACAGCATGCTTTCTGGTACAATCTACTTCAATAAAAATTAAACAAAACCGATTTTAATAACTTACTTGCAAACAAAAGGAGTTAGGAATCCCAATAAACACTGTAAGAGTCAGTTCACCAGAAGTTCTGATCAGAACTGCATAGGCAGATATGCAAATTCTATCCTGTAATTGCTTGTTGAATTTGTCCTCAGGGCAGAATGTTAACATGTTTAATAGAAATGAACTACTCCTTCTAAGGTATTGCCACTATCCAAATTTATTTTGGCAGTGAAAAGTGTTAACAGTTACTGAATTCACTTATAAAAACATTGAGAACAGTACCACATACAGGAAAGATTAAAATTACAGTCTCTAGTTATCAACCATATGAGCTTTTATGCAGTTATTGAACAGCATAAAAATCTTTAGTTGAGAGGCCTCGGTAAATAACTGGCACTGTTTTATATCCATACAAGAGAAAGCTGTTAATGTCACATACCGATTTCTTTTTAATGTCCTCCAGATCTTTGAGTTCATTCTCAATCTTTGTGATTAATTCCCTGAGTTCATCAAGATTAGTGCAAATAAGCTAAAAAACAAATGAACACAAACACTCGGTGATGTGGGACTCGAAAAACATTCAACGAAGTTAAATAAAATGTAAAAGCATGGTATTACTTAATGCCACCATTTGATTTTTATTGTCTTACAGAATTTTTAAAAGTAAAAAAAAAAAAAAAGGAAAAAAAAAGCAGGACTTGTTGAAAGCAAGAAAATCTAATAAGAAAATACTCTATTCTTCAGACATAAATCATATCTCTACCTGTAAGCTTCCATTTCAAAATGCAGACATTTTCTTAAAACTTCTGTGAATGACAACTACCAAATTTGTCTCAATTGCAGTAATGAGTTGGAACATCTTTGAGTTCCAAACAACTCCCCAGTGAATTAAAGTATACTAGCTTTGGAGTATACTGTGCTTGTAACATTTCACACTTGTTACAACTTTTTCCTGGACATAAGAGTATTTCATTCCTGGAGGTGTTCAAGACGCATGTGGATCTGGTGATATGGTTTAGTGGTTTAGGGGTTACAGTGGTAGTGCCAGGCGCTGGTTGGACTGGATGATCTTGAAGGACTCTTCCAACCTTGCTGATTCTATGATAATAAGGCAACCTAATTATCTATCAGATCTATCTATTTGTGTATGTTTTGAGAAAATATTATATTCTTCTTATTCCTGTCTTTAGAAATCAGCTTTTTTACAGTTTTCCTTTCAGAAAACGGATGCTATTTTCTTGAAAAACCATCAAGCAAAAGTAATCTGTATATTTTGTCTTATCATCATTTAGGGCAGTTTAAGACTTAATAAAATGGAAATTATTAATCTGTTAGGTTCTTTCAGGTTATTCTATGTTAAGACTTGCTTTTTCTGAACACCTTTAGGTGAAAATCTTTTCATTATTACTGAAAAAATGTTTAAATAATTTAAGAAAATAAAAAAATTATAATAAAAGAAACAACTGTGAAAAACCTACCTCAGAAAAACTATTTTTATCATACAACTGCTAATTATTTTTCCCAATTCAGTAATTCATAACAATATAGTTTTACATCAAATTCATGTGCAGTTTTAGATTTGTAGCAGTCATATTAAAAAGTGCCTTTGTTTCACTATTAAAACACAGAACTGACACTTTTTGCAAAATACATCAATTTCAGAAACCTCTAATGCATAGATGCCATTGTTTTCGTAGCACTTTGAAGTACATTTGAAGCACTGAGGAACTGGAGTGACTCAAGCTGAAGTTTACAGTTTTCACATTTATCAAGTTTAGAATGGCAAATTAATAAGGAAGTTGGCACTGTCTTGCCCTATGCAATTTATGCAAAATTAACTTGCGAAAGGTATCTCTCTTAAGCCAGGAAACAGAATTACTTATGTGAAACTTCACCAGGTTCAACATGCATGTCTGTCCTGCACTTAAAGAAGGGTTAAATACATAAGATGCAAACAGAAGCCAAATACTGGCTTTTCCTTGCCTGTCTGGCCTGTGAAGAAATCTATGATACTGTATTATTATGCAAAAAAGTGCAAGTATTTCACATAAAGTCCTTGAAAAAAGTCAATAAAGGCATGGATAAAGATTTTCCCAACACAATTATAATCCACTCTTTTGACTATATACATGAAAATTCAGTTACTAAATATTATCACTACTTTTTATTTTCTTCTATGAGACCAATCCAAACTATATCAATGGGAAAAACAATGCCAATATATTAAGTTTAGTTGTCTTGGGGCTGGGGATGACAGGCAAGAGCAATCAAATCTCTAAGTCCCAATTTTCATCAGAGGAAGTGTATATTTGCGGCTCATATCTGTGTGTCAATTACACACTCGTAAAACAAGGAAGGTAACAGCAGCTGAGCTTGGAGGATTTACGGTCAAAATTAGTTTAGTATTTTAAATACTTCAGTAGTGTACTGAAAACCATTAGAAAAAAGGTTCAAGAAAAAAATTTATATTTTGTCATTCATAGTGTGATTTCAGATGGGGAAATAAAGATGCACACTGATTGGGAAGAAAGTATTTCTGAAACTTCTCTCACATGGTTAACAATTCCCACCTTATGGAACAAAGCCAGCGTTTTGAAGGAAAGATGAAAAGGACAGTAATAACAAAGTGTAGTGTATTTTGTATGATCATTTTGTTATGGAATCTAGATCATATTTCTCCTAATGAGATTCTTATTTACGTTTCAGTGTTCTTTGTTCCTTGTTGTTGTAGCCATAAAATTAAGTATTTTATTAGAAAGTGTTAGACATAGAATTTATGTATTTTAGACTAAGTATTTTCAAAGGACTTAAAAAACGACTTGGTGGAATTAAGCAATTCAATTTCCTGCGAACAACACTGCCTTTCTAAATTGTTCTATGTTTTAATGGGTAAGTTAACATGAAGGCAAAAGGAAAGGTATTGATGTTATAATCTAATCATTTTGTCACATTCTGACAGCTTACTGGTAGTTTCACATATGGCTCTTGAAGAACATGTCTTCTAATCACCTATCCTAAGAAAAATATTCTGAGGAGAAAAGTTCCCTTTATAAAATGTTAGACATTATAAATGTTAAAATTAAGTAGTAAAATAAGCTCCTGAATGTTTTTGTTAATAATTGATTGTTTTTGTTAATAATTGTATAATTTGTGTCACTGCACATATTAAAAGACTTATTAATACTAATTCATTCAGCTTTAATGACAAGTTATTATTTCCAGGTATGGGATCTATACTTAAGTACAGAACCTAATCTTATAAGATAAAGTACCTTATGGTTGGTTGGGGGTTTTTTTCCTACATTTTCTAGGCTGCAGGCACATGAAAAATATTATACATTTTTACTTATTAATTTTCATTCCAAAAGAACTGATGTTTAAACAAGAATGGCAATATACTTGTGGTTATATCCTCCCTGCATATCTCAAAGGGTCTGTACACGCCTAAGCTGTTTTATCAAATATTTAAAATATATATTTGTGCCTTCAAACAGTTATATAATTTCATAAAGTTTGGCTTTCTGCTCATGTGGGAAAAGTATATTGAAGCATACATTACCGGATTCCAAAAGTCTTAATATTATTCAAAATTTTAATATTTGCAAATACTTACAACAGTCATACCAATCCTGTCTGTCCTCTTGAAAAAGGCAGGTTAAGTTGTTAAAATGTTCCCTCATAAGATTAAACTGCTCAATACTAATCAATGAGACTCACCTTAACCAGATATGACTCCTAGCTTTGATCAAAAGAGCCAGAAGTATTATGTTACATTTTAAGTTTCTACAGAAATAAATATACACTTAGATAGGTATGTAAATGTGTGTACCTTTTACCTTGATTAGCTAAAAGGCTGGGCTAAGTTTTAGACAGACTACTTAAGTGCAGTAGTTTAATATTGTAAAAAAAGGATTTCTAACCTGACATGTATATATCCATGACATGCAGGTAATATGCTCGGAAATATAAAATTTTTAGACACTGTACCTATTTTTTGGAGCTGCTAGGAAACATTTTAGTTGCTAGTGTTACAACATAGACAAAAGGCAGATTACACTTAAATGTCAGTCATTTCTCAGCATTGAATGTTACTAACCAATTTTATCACCACAAATTCTACTAGCTCCATCTGAAACACATAATCATCATCATGATGGAATGAACTGATTTGGTGTGAGGGTTTTAGAAAACAGTCATGATTTAATGTGGGTCTATTTGTCAAAACAGCACAGATTGCTTTCTGAAGGGAAAAAAAAAGATAGCCAAAGGAGAACTTAATCCAAAGCAGGCATGCATACATAAACAGCAACTCAGAACTGAAGTAATACTTCTAGTACAGCACCATAAAACCACATTATCATAATTAATACTCTTGGTGCTCTCCGGCCTAAAAGTCACATATGGACAAGGAATAAAAGTTCCAAGCAAGGTAAGCATAGTTGCCTATAAATTTTTTGCAAGTCCTTCAGTAAAACAAGATGGATTTCAATTAAAGAACCACATTGTCACACCTCATACAAACCCAAGTAATTTTATCCCAGAAAATTGTATCTACCTTAAAATTTCAATAACAACTCCTAGCTTTTATAGCTTTTATATAGTAACAGATATATCTGGGATCCTAAACAACACTGTGGAACAGTGTGCAAGCTGCACATAATAAAAATGCTGAAACATTCTTTACTAAGAAAAGGTGAAATGCACTTTTAAAAAATACTATCAGATTTAACTTCTTAAACTAGAAGAAGGATTTCCAAGATCTCTATAAGCAACCAAAGGACTTAATTCACAGACATTCAGATTTCAAGTGCTTAAAACAAAAATTAAAATAATTTACCTGAAATTCTGGTATGGTAGACTTTCTGACACCCTTCCTCTTCTTTGTGATTGCTTTTTTAGATAACGATTTTTTTCCTTGTGAGATTAAAAGAGAAAAGCTTCATAATGCTGTTTGTTGTACTTAATTAATAAAACCAAGTGACATACAGACTTGAAAGTTAAACTGTAACTAATAGACAGCTTACAGTAAGTCACGTAAACATGATGAATCAGAACTAGGCTCAGTAAAAACAAACAATAAACAAGTATCTGTGTAGTGCAGTCTTTTGGGGTTGGGGGAAGGAAAAAAAAAAAAAAGGCAAAAAAAAGAAGAAAAGGAATAACCACACTACAATTCCAATAATATGACACCTAAAAATTTCAGTCATAAAGGAAATATTTACATCACTCTTCTGAAAGGAGTGAAATCCAGAACTTACAGCACAAACTTGAGAAATATGGCATCTTACCTGTGAGATTTGTTCTCTGACACTGTAAAGTGAATCACACGTTAGGATCTGGGATCTCTACACCATACAGTAAAAAGATACCCTCAAAGCACAAGCAATATCTAGAAATCTCTGACTGAACATACTGAAGTTACCGATGAAATCATATTACTGATTTGTTTTTCCTGGCTGCAGCAAAACCTAACAGTTTTAGAAGAAAGCAAACACCTTCTTATAATGCAGTTTACACCCATCTGTGCTATGTAAGAACATGGATGTACCAAAAATTCCCTTTGAAGGTAAGGCAGGCGCATTACTGCCTACAGTGTCAGAGCTCTCACATATATTTCTCAAATCAAGTTGTTACGTCACTAAGCAAGACATGAGAGTTTCTTATATAGTTATTTCTACATTCATACGGTAAATTGAAATAAGAACACTTTCAACTTGTTCACTCAGACCAAGACCACCACTCTAACATTACTAATGTGTTCACATTTAGGAGTCTTAAAAAAGAATTAAAAACCTTCCACAAAAAAAGAACTTGAAAAAAATAATCATAAAATGTGGAATTTTTTGTCAACTAGCATAATTACAGGCACTTGGTAATAACACAAGCACAGGCACATTAAATATTTTTATTAATGAAAATATTGGCAAATATTGTTTTTAACTTTTTCTTAAAACGTTTTCTTGTGTGGGCAAATGCATATGTACACATACATACATTTATTAATAGGCATCTATTCTACAGATGCCTAGGCATCTGTATTTTCGGTTTATTATACTATGAGTTTCCTGAACATCTTACCTGACTCTGAAATAAACACACTTAAGGGACAAGGCACAGGGCTTGAAGAATCTAGATTTGAAACTCCACATAAAATCAAACCACATAAAAATCACTAAAGCAGTCTAGATTTGAAACTCCTCATACTGAACACATTAAAAAAATTAAAGTACCCTCAATTACAAAAAATAAACACTTACAGATTTCACACAAGAGAGCAAGTATAAAACAGAGAAGCATGTTTATTAGAACAACAACACGAACATCCTGACAAGGGGCAGATAAGTCACCATTTTTGTTATATGCTTAATGGATACAGTTGCAATGAAAACATAATTGCTACTACTGAGAACATTGTTGTCCACTTACTGAACTAAAGTAGACACTTATAACCTTTCTTGACAAATTGACTCAAAAAGAAGTCTGGTCATATGGTGGTTCCTTGTTACAGCCCTGTAAAAAAATGTTATCTGGAAAGAATATGGAAAGATAAAAAGACAACTAGACTGTCTTGCTTCCTTACAAAAAGGAAGATTTGAGTATGTTTAAAATTAAATTTTCACTCTACTTGAATATTTTAAAGTACTTTTCAACAATGTTTACTTGAATATTTTCCATGTGTGGTGTGGTATGATTTATGATGCAGTGTACTTCAAAAAATAACAGTTAGCAGAAATAATCCCTCTCTTTTCCCCAATATATCCTTGTGACAAAGAGCTAGAAAATTGTTAGAAAGAATTATAAACCATTAAAAAACCAAATAAAAATTTCTTCCTTTGCATCAGCATCTAAAAACTACAAAGTAGGAAAGATATGAGGTAACAGACCAAGAATTAAAAGAAACTGTCTAGAAGCACAAGGAAAATGAGCCTTATCTTCTGTGTAAAGTGAATCAAGGGAAAAAAAAGGTTAAAAATAGAGTATGACATATGGATTATCTTAAAGCATGCCTGTTGGAATACATGCATACCAAAAGACCTACACAATTCTCAGGCTGGCATCTGCCCTGAGCTAAGCATATATCTGTACAGAGAAGCACTACAGTCTTTTTCACATTTTTTGACACCAGATATCCTATGGTGCAGGCATTTTTTGCTATCACATATCAAAAATTAAGAAAACACTACAGATATTTGCACAATGGGAGAGAATTAATAAATACAGCAAACTACTTATGGCAAATTCATCTTCTACCCTAGTAATTTCCTCATAAAATGCAAAATTGATTTTATAAAGAAGCTGTATCAGTAGTGCTGATAATCTTTTTCTTGTAAAAAAGCTTGCATCTGTTTTTCCCAAAATAGTATTTCTCAACTTCAAACATCTGCAAACAATGGTAACAGGAACCTATTCTTTCACAACCAGCAGTTATCTAATAATCCATATGTGTTATGGAGGTGGAATATATTATAAAACAGTGTTTATAAATGCAGCTTTGTAACCCAGAGGTGTGCTGGTTTTGTGGATTACCACCCAGCACCCAGACCTGCAACTTTGTAAACTACCTTGTCTCTATGCGTAATTGGCTCTGCCACATCTGGTTACTAACCCTGCCTTGGGATAACAAAATTCCTAAGGGGCTGAACCAGCATCAGCTGGGAGGGGCAACTTCTCAAATCACCCCACTGAGGTCTGCTAGGGGTATTTTGCCCATAATCATAGGTAAAGTAACTATTTCAAATGACTTGTATTAATTCCTTAGCAGATGAAGTAGTGTTTTTGACAGCAGCTAGATCTCAGTGGACTGCACATTTCAGAGCATACTCAACGTACAAATATATTTAATTGCTGACTAATAGCAATCAGTTAGAAAAACTTAGAAAAACCTGAGATAATGAAAATAAATATTCCTAATAAGGAATCTCTTTAGCTCACCTATTCAATTCAACACAGCCTGCTTCCTTCCCATGCCCCCAGATTCCACCTTTTACTAGCCATATTTTATAAAGTATGTAGCAAGAGTTCTACACACAGACAAAATAATACAGCAATTTCAGTACAAGAATTTTTAGAGAGGGAAGAGTAACAGTGGTTCAATAAACAGATTTCCATCTTTAGAGATCTTCAAGTTACATCTGACCTGCTCTGGTATTTGTCTCAGTTCTGCTCCAAACAAGGAATCAGAGCAGATGACCTCCAGATGTTCCCTCCAACCAGCATTTCCACAGTTTATGACTTTTTTAAAAACACTGTCTTGCACAGTATACACATATTAGTAACAAATAAATAGGAATCACTAACTCAGGACTGCACTGCTCAGAAGGAAGACAAACCAGGCAATGCTTTTGTCCAACCAATTTTGTTACACTTCTCCATAATCAGGTAAGACTGAAATGAGAAAAACACATCAAAACAAACAAAGAGTTTCCCAAACTAAACCACGAAGTCTGAAGAAAAATCATAATCTTGAAACAGGTGAAGAGGCTTTCTCCTTCAACAGCTGCAAGTACATGAAAGATGTTGTCAGCGCTATCATCTTGAGGCACTAACAGAGGCCTCCCTACCCAGCAATAGCTACAACACTAAATTATATTTACTCAGACAAGTGTTTGAAAAATATTTTATAAATATTGGTAAATAAATATTGATTTATTCTTATTCCTTTTCCACTATTGGGCAATACTTGTCAGAAAGATTAAAGTTTTACTTCTTTTTGATATAAAGTTCAATTTCAAATACAGTCAACATTTCTTTAGGAAAAAAAAGTGCCTTATTTATTGCCAGGTTATAAGATAACATTACTAGATTAAAAAAATAATCAACTGGTTTGTATTCAAACATACACATCAAAACCATATACTATATATACTATATACTTTGCTGCAAATGGCACTGTTCTAAAGCTAGGAACTGTCAGCCTGTACTATTGCTGTGTAACTTTACATTCACTCGCAAACAATTTACTGTGCCACAATTACTAATCATGTCTCCACACTGCCTTTTCCAACAGGCTCCACATCTCAGTTTGGTTTCGGTAAAGAGGGGAAGAGACTGAGACATCCTACCTCAAACAGAAGTAGTAACTATCATCCCTTTTCCCCTCTCACACGGCAGGAGATGATCAGCTCTTTTTATACCATCTCCAGTACTCACAGCTAAGCCACTTCTGAAGCTAAAGAGAGGACAACTACAGACATCCCAAGTCAGATTCTTTTCACGTTCAATAAATGAATCAGGACTGTACAACAAACACAGAGTACTTTTCTTTCTCTACCAGAGAATAGAGAAAATACGCAATCACTTTATTCTTCAAGTAAATTACAACAAATCTTATCCTAATTTAAACTATAAATCAATTACCTGTGGATATAAACCGAAATTATTTATTGAAGTAAAATTTCTCTCCAATAACATGTGACCAGTCTATGCCTACAGCTGGCAGCATGAGAGCCCAAAAACTCAATCTGCACATTTTCTGACTTTACCTGCTGAAACAAACTACTTGCATATTAAATTGAAACAAGAGCACTTTCAAAATGCATACACTCTGCAGTAAATAACAGCGCAGTTGTGTAACATTTTAGCTATCACACCGCTGGTTTTTGTCTGAATGAAAACAAACCTCTCTCACAGCAGAAATGCAGCGAAACACAGGTTTTCCACAGTAAACTTACTTAAACCACCCCATATTCATCTGCCAAAAAAGCTGAAAATTGTGTTCAGCAGACACAAGCAGCATTCACTTGGATACTGCCTTGTCCATCCAGTGTTTGGTGCTTGAAGGACAACAAGGGCAGAAACCTATAGTGACTATTGGCATAAACCGATATCTGAGGTTAGTGAAAGCATTGAAGTGCACATGAAACATGCTATTCTGGGAAAAGGTAATTTCAAAGCAAGTGAACATGACATTAGAAAGCACTGAAATATATTTACTGCTTAAAACACTGTATTCCAGGTTTCATGGATGATTCAGTCCCAAAGTAAAGACAGCGCTTTACAAAGTAAAACTAAATCAAAATAAATGTGTAACATAATTTCTTACATCATTGCTTCTAAACTTAAGCAACTCATTAATGCTAAATTATAATGGTGATCACAATAGATAAGACAGAAAAAATATTCCTTCCCTGAATCAATACTGTTTTGAGTCAACCTCTATTCTAATATCAACTACAAATCCCAAGAGATTGGATTATTTTATACTTTTGACTGATAGTTTAGACATGTGTTTTATTTATTTTCCTTCTACATGCTTGTAATTGTCATCAACTAATTTTTTAAACAAACTCATTGCTGAAAGTAAAAAACAAATCTAGATCTATAGATCTTCCACATTTATTTCTTTTAAATAACACTACTTTTGGAACAATTCTGTTTTAAGATTCACAGGAAATCAACATTTTACTAAGCAAGAGCCCCTTAGGCAGCTCTGTGAAAATTCTTACATGTTAAATTAGTTCAGAAGTTCCAGCAGATGTCTGGCTGCCACAAGTTTTCCTTCCAAGCCAAAACAAATTCCATAGATGTTATTACTGAATAGATGTGTAAGCAATTAACAAGGTAACTTAACAGGTAGGACCCAAACACTAGTTACAAGCATCCAAAAAACACACTAGGGAGATTAGATAAAACTAAAACAAAAGCCTTCTCAAGTTGGTCTTGCCATGTGCGGGTGAAGGAGGTGAAACAAAAAACCAAATAATTCAGACCTCTTCTAGTACCACTTTAGAAGCATAAAAATGAGACAGATAAAACACTAAGCCACAGGACTGTTCTTGACACTTGTAAATGACTTAAGCAAGAACCTTTTAGTTGTTCTACATTGGAATCCTTTTAACCTTTTGTTATAAACTATGATATTGGAGTTCTTGTGGCTTCTTGAAGAAGAAAAGTAATGTTAATCCATGCTACAAATTATCAAGTGACAACAGAGAGCAATTTTAAATAAAAACTTACTTGAATAATATTTTTATTAAAATAATTATAAAAATATAAAAATATTTATAATATTTTTATAAAAATATAAAAATATTTATAAAAATCCAGATGGGGCAACTGATGTGTTTAACATAAAATACTAACTCAGCAGTATTTGCCATGGTAAAATATAGTTAAGTTAGCCCCCTCCAACTGCAGGAATTTCTGTTTTCATTACATTCTAGGAGCAACTCCACTGTTCTCAAATAGAAGAACAGGTCCTATATCTTTCTGTCAACAAATCTGTAAGACACATTTCATGCCTTTTAAAGATTTGGCAGCTACTGAGGATGTCCTATTTACTCTTTAATCTCCTAACCTTCTATCTTGTTCCTTGCTCCCAACAGCTCCTCCTTTAGAAAATATAATATGCTACAATCTGGAAAATGAAGCATCATGAGAGGGTTTTGAAGCTTCCATACTGACACAGCATATGCTTTTATATAGTCAAAAGAGCAAAACATGTCTGGACAAGTGCATTAATAATGCTGATTTAAAAAACAATGTAAGGAAACCCTACAGAACCTCAGTGGTACCACTGTACAGTGGTACAGTTTCTGAAGACACTGGCCCTGAAGCTTAATGTATTGTGTACCTTGTTACAACTTGGTGGAATAGCTCTCAGTGTTTTCAATATGATTAACAGGCTGTTCCATATGTAGAGGCTAGACAACCCTACAACAAAGCTCTTACAACACCGAAGACAAAAGCCTTCAGAAGACTTCTGAAGATTAAACTCCCAAGGACATTAAACCAGGCCCTACAAAATTGCTGCCAGGCCTTTTAGTTCATTTCTTCACATTCAAGCAACACTTGATTTCATACACAAACAGTAATGGTACTCTTAAGAAATAAAATATACTGTGAAATGGACTTTGAGCAGTAGACTGCTGTGAATCTTTCAGAGCATGAGTACAGGTATAGAATTGACATCAAGGTTCTTCTAAAGTTCTATGCTGTATTGATGTTTTCTACACCGATTGCAATATAAAGAGATTCAACTTACTTCAACCTTTGCTTCAGGCACATCACAGTTATTTCAAGCAGCCTCTGGTGCCTTCTATTTTCTCAACCCTACAGATGCCCTGAATTTCATCCAGACCCTGTTTCAAACATGCAATCACAGGATTTTCATGCTTTTGTACTGTGCCTTGCACTGAAACCTTTATTGTATCCCACAATTTACTTCGGCGTAGCTGTTTCAGTCCAGATCCAAAAAGCCTTATCACCATTGTCACAGTCCAATTCAAGATGTATAGCTTAACTTACCTAACTCCAGTAACAAAACCACATTTAAAAAGGAATGCATAGCATCCAAGTCGTTTACAGATCTGCTCTCTCTGATTCTGTATTCCACTTTATTCAGTACTACTCTGTTAATAATACTGACACAGAAGACTGCCACAGTAATAACCATCCTCTTCTTTCAAAGACACAGATTCAGTAAAGTGGTTACACCTTTTCATAAATTGTAAGAAAACCTTGTCATTATGGCAAAGGTCATGACATGGCTGTGTTCTCCAGTAAGTTTTCCTCACAGTAGTTCTGGGAAGCTTTCAGCTAGAAAAACTGCACGACCAGGCTATATATTCATGATGAGTACCACTGCTACAGCAACTCAGGAGTGCACAAATCATCTTAACAGAAATACAAACCGTGACTCAAAGTTACATTTAGCTGCCTGAGAGAACCAGTAGCAGGAAAAAAAAATTATTTTATTAAAAAGTAAGGAAAGGTACTCACTTTTACATTTCTGATGCTCTCTTCTACCCACTGCACTGTTTTAAGAATGTTTCAAGACTGATTATGGCCAGGATCAGATTTAAATCAAATTTCTTTGTGAATTCAGACCAGGTTTTACCAAATCTCTTTTTCTGGTCTACATTCTAAGGAAATCTTTAAATGAAAGATTTACATTTCAGCTGATCTTTGACAAATACTACTTAGCCTTAAACATTATGAAACATACAGAACAACAAGGCATTAACATGAATTGAATCCCATTGTATCCATTTCAGCCTAACAGGTACAGGATAAATGGACATTAACAAGCCTAGGAAGAATAGCTCTTTCTTGCAACACTGTGAAGTTTTAGGAAAAGTTTCTCCAGCACCGTCAACATTTGCAATGAAGAAGTGGTCAGAACATGATGGAAAATACCTCAACATACTAAGAGATAAAGGACAACAGTTCCATAAACTAAAGAGCCCTTGTTTGTAACGTAATTATTTTGGGTTATTATTCCTTTTGCTTGGTTTTAAGAAAAATGAAAACAGTAACACTTTTGGATAGCTAACAGGCGCGCAACTGAACATAAAATACATTAGTTTTGCTGAATATGACATATATGAACTTCAGCTGCAACTTTAAAATTTCTGTTGAGATGTGGGCATTGAAATTTTTTGGAAGGAGGAATTTGTGATTTAAATGGTAAGACAGTTCTTTGGGTATTATGCACAAATATTTGGGATCTAAATATTACTTGTTTCCTTAGCTTTAAATTTCAACTTCTAGTAAAATGCACTGGCATTAGATCTTGGAATTTTCTTGCCTTTTAGAAGACATTTTGCTGATACTCAGATTTTTCATTTTGGCATTCCACCTTTCAGATGAAATCGAGTACTTATCTGTCAGTTTACACTGCTCTGAAAAGTAGCCTGTCAGTTTGAAAAATATAATGTTTTAAGCAGTCTGCTAAAATGTAGCACAGATAGCTTAGCCAGGACTCAACAAAATGAAGCTTTTATGGTGCTTTATATGACATAAAAAAATATTACAGCTACCTGACAATTTGAACTGACTTAAGGACTTTGAGAACTTCACTGTTTCCAAATAGCTTTAAAATTTTCCAGTGAGTTAACTGAAATCTGGATTGTGTATCACCTATCTGAAACACTTAGCCAGATACTGCCCAAAGCTGTATTAAGAATGCCATCAGCATAAACTCTGTATCCCACTTGTTGGACTCAGTAATCAGGCCCACATTTAAAGCAGTACTGTCTGGTGACCTAAGACTGCACAGTTCTGGTATGAGTGACTTTAGATTCATGATCTCATGCAGTTACTCTGTGTTTCTTTGTAATTTGGATAAGGTAATATTACCAGAAAGGGAAGAAACTTTTCCATAGTAGCTATAAGACACCACAAAATACAACCCCCCCAATTTATTATGTTCTCTAAATTCTGCAAATGAGTCATTGTTTAATCAGCTGATGAGCCTGTTTTACGTGCTTTATATGGGAAACTTTCACTCTAAAATTAACAACTGAAATGTCTAATGCAACAAGGCTGTCCTGCTTCACAAAATAAAATATAGATTTATCAGCTAAAAACACAACTTAAAGAAGAAATCAGTATCCTCCTGATTTTTACTACAGGTAAAAATGTCAACTTACCAGATTTGTGCTTCTTGTGTTTTGCTTTCTTTTTAATTATAAACAACTTGTTCTGGAGCTCAGATTTATAAGATTTGAATGAATGAAGATGAATCTCACGCTTTCTTTGCAGGTCATCAAGTTTTCTCTGTAGGTTTTCATTTAGAATATCCTTCAACTTCTTTTTTTTCTTTTTTTTCTTTTTTGCCAGTATCTTATTTAGTTTCTTATTATTACGCAGTGAGTTCTCTAGCACTGTTTCTTTAGCAGATTCATGGTAACTGGTGTCTTGGTTATCACTGTAAGTGCCATTGACATGCACTTGGCAAGCTTTCAGTGTGTTCTCCTTATATGGACTCATATCAGATCTTAGTCGGGCCATTTCAGCACAACCTTGTCCATTCTCCCTATCCGTTATTTCTCTTGAACTAGAGTCACCACCAATACCAACAATCTCTCCGGAAGTTATCAAATTCCTCAAGTTCTCTTTATAACAAACAGTTTTCTTGATGTCACAGACTCTTGAGGCTTTGATTTCACAGTTTACTTCCCCTTTAGGGACTCTAAAGGTGCCTAAATGTGTTTTTTTTTCTGGACAGATAATGACAGAGTCCATACTTTTCTCTACTTCTGTCTTGGAATGATGTAGCTGTTCTCTACCAGGAGAACTGGCCTCCCCATTGCTTTTGGCTACATATTCATGTTTTACTCTTTCCGATTTAATACGTGGTACTTTTTTAACTTTGATGGGAAGAGACGGAAATTCAGGAGCCTGAAAAGGTTTTTGTTTGTAAATCCGAACATCCGCACCACAGAACTGTGGAAAATGAACATATGCATTCTCCAAGCAGTCATAACCAAGAATTACTTCTCTGCATTCGTGGATAGGCTGACCTAGCACTGCATCCTGAACATCCTTTTGTGTTTCATACACAAAGTCACAGAGACCTTTTAGCAGCCACACTTTTTGGTAGAACGGTAGCTCATGAAATGGTTTTTCCTCCAAGGGATTAAATTCTCCGAGCACTTTGAAAAACTGGGGACACAAGCCAAGTTTTTCTGCAGCACCATTAGGATTGTCAGTCTGCCCTACAACAGTGTACCAGTGTTGTACTTTCTTTCTCAGTGCTGCTTCCCAAGTCCTGTAAGAAAATGTCGGCCTGCGGTGTAATGTAGATCTACGATGAGGAGGACTTAACAAAGAAGTCATTATTTTAGATAAAAAAACATTACATTGAGGCATCAGAAGACAGCGTTCCAATTCATAGAATACTATTTCAGGTAAATTTAAAATCTGTTGTGCTAAACAAAGGAAATGACCAATAGCTGGAATCTCCCACATCGTCTCCATCCTTGTAGGTGCTGCTTGAGCTAAAAGAGATTTTTCCCATTCTTCTATTTCTTTCTGACTAGCTTCTTCTGCTTCTTTTTTTTCTTGATCTCTCTGCCTATTAAAAGAAAGTTCATGAAAATTCAGACATTAGGTGAAGAAAGAATTGAGGAAGAAAAAAATCAGAGCTACAGCATGACAAACATACTTATCTTGAAGCAATGAAGAGCACAGCACATAAAGTTTTAGTTCAGTTTCTTTTACTTCGCAGTACACAATGCATCACTGGACCAAAACGGGAAATTACAGTCTTTTATAATCTATCACCAATAGTTCAAAAACAGAAAAAACAAAAAAGCCTGGCATATATCAATAGTCTGTGTGGTTTAGATTTTTGTGGTTTTTAAAATATATTTCCTTCCCCAATCTCTTCTGGTCAGGATTAAGTATTTCCATCAAATTGTCCATATCAAATTCTCTGAAATGAATTCCAGGTAAATCTTGCTTTCAGATGGTTGCCCTGTGGCTTGCATCACACTCATCGTACTTCCCTTCCTCAGCACACAAGTGTACATGTCTAAGTCATAAGTGTTTTATTTACACACATTTTCCCTCCCACCCACAGGTGTGCTGGTTTGCAATGGTGGTCAAAAAGGAAACAAGTATTGGGAATCACAAAAAATGTGATAGGAAATAACACCAGAAACAAAATGTCATCACATCAATGAATGGTTTGCCCTCACCTAAAAAAATGTATTCAGTTCTGGTCCCCCTATCTAAAAAAAAGGATTGAGCAGAAATAATGTGTATTCAGAGAAAGAGGTTATCAGTAATCAGAGGCCTGTACAAAGTTCTGAATAATCCAGGGCTCCACACAAAATACTAGCAAGAGGAAACCTGACAGAATATACAAAGCTAATACTACAGACTGAGAACTTCTGTTCACTTTTATTTGGAAATTCATAATGAAACTGACGGGCAACAAAAGTTAAAAGAAGAAACGTTTCCATTTCAGATAACCAAATCACACGTAGCTTACCATCTAACTTACTAAAATACAGGATACGTTAATTCAGTTCCGAAGAGGAAAACTGGACATCTGCATGAATCGCAAGAATATCAAAGGTTACTAGCAACAGAAGGGATTTTTCTCTAATGCTGCAATAGTAAACTAACATTTTTGCCCAAAAGCATAACCAGATTCCAAAAGACAGGATTAGGATACAGCTGTACTTACAGGAAAATTTTTTTAGAGCTCATCCTAAGCTTCTCATATGTTTTTCCCTGAAACTCCTATCACTAGTAGAAACAATGACCTGCCTACAACACTAACGTGACCTGTTACTGGAATTTCCATGTCCTTATTTCCAGATTGCTAACCTCCAATTATATCTTTTTCATATACAAGTAGTGAATAAATGGCATGTATCCATTCAAAGCACTAATGTCTTCAAATTCAGCAAAAGAGTAAAAATAAATTAGAATCTTTCTTTTAACAACATGAAGCTAATAGTGGCTTCTAGCTTGAAGAGCGTGTATTTGAAGCATTAACTACTGACTAGCTATCTCAACAATGAAAAAAATGTCGCAAACCCAACTTAGTCCACATTTTAGTATCAGCACAGGAGAAAGACACCTTGTATATGCAAAATAACATAAAATACAGTAAGATTCTACTGAATACTTTATCTTATACAATTAAATTAAATTTCCAGTGAATTATTACCATAATTTGAACAGAATTTTTTAATGCCACATACACACAATCTTGTCACAGATTCATGTAAAGCATAAAATGTAAAAGCAAACAGATCAATAAATTCTTAACTTCAGTCTCCCAATGCAGCATTAATTTAACAATGTAAAGGATGGGATATAAAAACAAAATCCTACTTTGCAGCACAAAATCCCATTTGCCATTCTATGTGAATAAACCAATAAATTCAACAATACTACTTGCATAGGTAAAGTGAGCATTATTTTTATTCTGACTTACGTTCTATTTCAACGTGCTAATACTGCATTGATATAATAAAGAACAGAAAATAATAAATAAAAATAACTAATTTACACATGAGACAGAGGAAGAAAGAATACTAAGTAAAAAATGGTCTCAAACATCAATTTCAAAGCATTCTTAGATCCCACTTCCTCCTTCCTCCTAAATCTAAAATACACCTCCCAATAACCTGCTGCCTCCAAGAGGTGTGAACACTATTAATATGGTATGCAAATAAGACTAAATATGAACATATAGTGAGATAGAACATATGTAGAAACAATAACATTTCAGTATTATTGAGAAAAACCCAAGCTGTAGGTGATTAAAAATAGCATCTCTGCAAGCAGTTTCAATTTATCATCAATTCATAATTTAAATCAAGATAGAATTCTCAAACACAATACCCTAGATTCACTTCAGTCTAGATAAAATGACAATTATTATACTATTTGAACAATGTTTTAAAAGGTTCCTTAAAAGAAAAAAATAAGTTGTTTCACTTGTGAAAGGTTTGCCTTTGTTTTTTAAACTGTTGTTTTATCACAATATCTGTTGACATTCCATTCTCAGCAGACATTCAAGAGAAAATGCATAAAAAAGCACACTTTCATATCTTCATTACTGAGGTCTTCCTGATAGAATCTTTTGGAGGGCATAGCTTTTTCCTGAAGGGTTTGTTTGGGGTTTTTTTGAGAGGATAGAAGGGAATGAAGAGGGGAGAGCAGATGGGGCAAGGGAGAAGGAATGGAGGAAGAAAGCGGTATGGTAAGAGAGAATTTGCTGTTGGACTGAGAAATTCTCTGGACATACATATTTGGCTTTTATGCTGACAGCAAATATAAAAAACTCTGTTGTTCTATACTTTTATTCACATTTACCCTGAATATGTTTGCATACACATATTGTGCTTACAGTCATAACAAAACTAATCTAAGGTGAAGCTGATACTTCCAGAGTAAGGCCATATTCCCAGAACAAATCTGCAGCAGTTGTTTTGCAGCTCTTAAGTGGATAAAGCCATGGCATTTGACGTTAAAGCTCAGCAACCATGATCCCCAAGTAGACATAACAACTAAAACAGTCCAGATATAAACGTCCACTTTTCTCATATATTTTCTCCTTTCAGACAGCAGACAGATATCGCCAGCAAACTCCTGCCTTGCAACAAGAGATTTCACTTGGAGGGGAAAGGAGACAACAACTAGATTTTACTTTGTTCCCCCAGTTACCGCTTCTAGCCTACTTAGGTGTTGATTCAGGCAAAAGGTCAGACACTGGAACTCTAATGACAAGATACAGAGAACTGTTTTAATTCTAAAATAACTTGTTTCTACAAACTTTCTTTTAAAAAATTAAATAGAAAGTTATGTACAAATTAGCAATATTACACCTTATTCTAAATTAAGTCAACGTGTAACACTCACAATATATTAAATTGCGAGATACCCATGTAACCTTAATTCTGTATCTGTAATGGCTTACATCATATTATAACATGTTCTATATTTTTCTCTAGGACCCAGGTTAATTCCATGCTAACATCCTCATAAACAGCAAAACTGGCTGTATAAACATACCTTATTCCATAATTTGCTAAATTAGATTACTAATTCACAACCAGAATTGAATTCTTTAAATGTTCTAATGAACACATCTAAAACTTATCCCAGGATCATGTTTTCAGGGATGGTGAAGTTATGCCTAGCATAACTTTGAACAAACCAAAGTCATACAGACATTTAATTCCCACTGAAATCAATCAGTTAATTATCTGTCATTCACCAGTGGTTTTAAAAATTTCAGTAGGAATCTACCTCTGTGTTTCACTACCTAACTAGGCAAGCATTTCCAATTAAAAAATAGTTCCACAATTCTTTACTGTTAACTGATACATCAATTAGTATGTACATTGCTATGTATATGTATATTAGCATGTAACCAAACAGCTGAATAGAAACTCATAGAAATGTAATTAATAATCCAAAGAAGATGGCCAATATTCTGATAATTAGGAAAATTGAACAAAAGGAAAGCTTGGGGAAAAGTGCTATTGCCGCTGTACAGAAATTATTATCTGCAAAATAATGAAATCTGCTTTGCAATGACATCTCAGTTTCACATGTTGAGTCTACCATAATGAATGTGGGGGAAGTTATAAAACACTGAATAAAGAAAAAATGAAACAGATTGTGCAAGAAATGGATAAATGGCAAGAAAAAGAGCACTCTCAACAAAGGATACCTATATACAAAAATATAGGTAGGATTTGGAGTAGGATTTCCATGAAGCTAAAACAGAAAAGAAGATATAAATCACACTTCAGGATGTTCTTCCAAAATATGAAGTTGAAAAAAAGCTTGCAAAATCAATGTCAAGGATTTTGGTGGGAAAAAAACCCACAAAGTTTTTAAAGGATTTAATTTACTAATTAAATTAATATTTTATTTTTGTATATAATATACATTATTATATTTATTTGTATATTTTAGTATTTTAAGTTTAATTTTAGTTTTATTTAATACTCAGATAATTTGCTTCTGGCTATCAATGAGGGAAGCAGTGACAAGATCACGGAATTACATTCTAGTTAATCATTCTGGTAGTTTTTAATCTAATTGTTGCATGAAAAACAGTCCAAGGACATGGGTGATAACCTGTGAATGAGCTAACAGGAAATTGCTGTGGATGTTTTTAATTACTCTTGAAAGTTTCACAGTCCTAAAACAAAAGCAGCTATAATTTAATGCAATGACTTAGTCATTATGTGGTGAATTCTTTGACTTCAGCAATTTTTCCAGAAGGTGGTACTAACATTTTGCTTTGTGGACGTATTGTATTGAAGTCATGACCTTAAGACCACAAGAGCCCAACAATATTTCTTTACCTAAAAAAGCTATAAGGAGCTAGCCCCTGTAGAGAACTAGGAAGACATATTTATTTAAAACTAAAACAAAACCGTTTTTCCTATTACCTCTTTTCCTCTTTTGCTCTCAGCTGCTCCTCTTGTCTTAGAACCTGAACCATCACAGACTCAAACATGCCTGTTGACAAGCCTACTAAACTGCGAGGTGTGGAACGACGTCTTGTGGAAATGCATGCTGTTCCCTTCTCATCTTCCTGCCCACAGCATCCTCTAGATGTGACAGCTAATGATGTTTTCTCTCTTAAATGCCTAGAAGAAAAAAGCAAGCCAATTCACAACTATGACTGTCCTTACCAATGGTACTTCAGTGCCTACCCTACCAACCATGGATCAAGCATTTTTACTCAAACAAAAGCAGTTATGTTTTCATCTGCCATTTTTTCCACTTTAAAAGTTCTTTTATGAAATTTTAAACTTAAACCCAACATGCTAATATGCCCTATGTTTTCACATCAGTTAAAAATGGTGGACATTTACCTCAAGTAACCTAATATTATTTGGAGACTGAATTCTCTATATTAATCTATAAATATTTGGGGGGGGGGAAGATGTATTTATTAGTTTAGGTTGGGGAAGTGTATGTTAAACACCCGTTTAATTCTGTTTAAAACTACAAAGGATGAAAGGCAAATACTACAAATTTGGCTGCAAAGTTTCATTTCATCCTACATTGTTTCAAAATATTTCATTAAAACTGGTCCAAGTTTTTCACAAACTCTGAAAGCATTTTAGGAGAGAGGAAAAAATCCAATCTCCATTCAAAAGCAATCTCCATTCTAAGGTAATTTCCTGTTGCTTGTAGTATCTGAGAATTATACATCCAACATTGATTGATTCCCTTGAATCACTTGAAGGGCATCACTGAGCTAAACATTGCTCTGTAGTGATGCAATAATGATTATTCCAGGAAGTAGTTCTTCAATTTCATTTTTATTCATAAAATTAGGTCTGGTAAACACTTAAATCAAATTTGTCTGATCAAGAATTATGAAAGGTTTTTGAGACTTCTGGATTCCATAATCCTTTCTATATATAGTTCTTAGAAACTTTTATTAACCTAGTGTACACATATTGAATACATCTTTACAAAGCTCTGAAGAGTTAATACATGAGAAATTCACTATATCCTGAGGCAGGATTATTTTTAGTTTAGTATTTCCTAATATTTATTTGAAAAAGACTGTGCATTTCTGAAAGAATTACAAAGGCAATTGATTTTCTTTTTTAGTAAATACATATATTACTACTTGATGACACAGTGCATAAACTGACTTCACTTTCTAATGTAATTTCTAATAAAACAGCATTGAGCATTCTCAGGTCCTTCCTAATGAAATGAGCAGTCACTTAATTCAACCAAGAGGCTTCAACAAAATGCCCTTCAATTCAATACAGAAGAGATGCTACAGTCACACAACATACAGAAATGAACATGGCACAGATTTTTCAAGCTGCATTTGGTTATTTATTTGACAGCATATTACTAAGCCAGGAATTCTGATTTTTTTTTTTTTAAACCAAGTTTTACTCAAGCAAACCAGCAACATGCATGCCCCATTAGGTTTGGCTACTTCCCTTCTTGCAAACTGTCCCAAAAGTGCTGTTACACAGAAACAGTTTCAAATATACTGTTGCTATAGCAGAATGCATACGTTCACTCCGGTTTCAGCTGAGTTCTGCACCATGCTCCTCAAGTGTTCCTACTACACAAGCAAGGTTCTTCTTACCACCTAGCAGCTCATGCTCTTGTCACTAACAAGCTTAAAGCTGATGGACATTCACAGCTTTACAATCTTCCCAATACTGTTCCTTCTTCACCTTCACTCTTAGTTTTTACATGCAAAATACCATGT
Organism: Cephalopterus ornatus; assembly: GCA_013396775.1. NCBI lineage: Eukaryota > Metazoa > Chordata > Aves > Passeriformes > Cotingidae > Cephalopterus > Cephalopterus ornatus. The sequence continues at coordinate 30,603 of VZRE01016492.1, forward strand.
CATTCAGGAGACTGGTGGGCCCTTCACTGTAAGAAGTCACCCTGAGTTTCTGATAATGTCTGAACTAAGCCTGTGACAAACTCGGGAGAAAGCATTTACTTCAGTCGTGATTTAAACTGGCCTTTCTACCATACAGCTCAACAGCTTTCTAAGTTTCAGCTGCTTTGGCTGATAAACAAGTTCCTGCCGGGTACTTATATTTACACTTACCACAGTTTCCATTCTGCCACTTAAGACTACAGTTTTCCAAGCACTGTCTGATTTTACAAGTATCAAAAAATATGTCATTTCAAAGCAGGTAACTTTGGCTTAAGATTTTACTCCTACACTTCTTTTAAAAACAGTAAAAATTTCACAGATTGTTCAAAAAACAATTTTAAAGAGCCAGATAATCATACAGAGTTTAGGCAGTTTCATGGTAGAGTGAAATAAAGAAGCATTTGACATCTTGTGTAAACAAGTATGCCTCCACGTTCACAAAAGGCTTCTTTCAGGAGGAAAATCTTAGCCAGGAAATGCTGTGCTCTGTTTGGCATTTTGGTTTGGAATTATTTTTGGAATATTCAGGTTTCGAATTTCCAAAGAGTTTTGAATTAAGATTTGAAAAGCTCACAGTAGGAAACGTTCCTCACATGAAATATTGAAAGTTCCGGTGTTCTGTAGTGGGGCTTTGTTTGGTTTGGATTGATGTTTGTTCTCTTTTATCGAAATTTTTCACACAAAGAAACACACCCCCTTGTTCTACTTTATGTAAACAACGTGCGGCAGGGCACCTACAGACTTTTCTACACCTACCGGGACAGCAGCGCCAACTTCTGTTCCAGCATCATCTCCATCTTCTGGGCCTGTTTGGAGAGCCAGTGATCCACACCGTGCAGCCGGTAGCAAGTCTCCAGCATGAGCCGGAAGTCACNGAGCCGGAAGTCACACACGAAATCTGCTATCCCTGTGTACTGCCCACTGGAAAATTTCTCTTCCATCTTCAACAGCCATATTCCAGCTGGCAACTGCTGGAGGGACTGGCCGCTCTTACGGCCCGAGGGGGAGCCGGCGCCTTCTTCTCCGAAGGATGCCTGATCGGCGAGGGGCTCCAGGAACGGCGCCGTCAGAGGCCGGTACTTCTCCAGCAGGAACTCGCGCAGGATTCGGTATCCCTGCTGCAGCTCGGGGCTCAGGCTCTGCTGCCAGGCGGTCTTCCCTCCGGCATCATCTCCCTCCTTGTCGGGCTCCTCCATC